>CAHIKZ030001580.1:320000-370000 GCA_903632075.3 Acanthosepion pharaonis | reverse complement strand
AAAGAACGAAAGAAAGAAAGAAAGAAAGAAAAAAGAAAGAAAGAAAGAAAAAGCAGGCAAAATGAAAGAACACAATAAAATAAAACTTAGAGAAAGTAAAAAAGATTACAGAAATAAAGAATATGAAAAGAAAAAAAAGGAGAAACAAGACAAAAATAAATGAAAGAAGAAAGAAAAGATAACAGCAGAAGCATATAGAATTAAAAGTGAACTAAAAGAAAACATGAAACATCTGAAAGAAAGAAAAATAGCGGAACATTATGGTATTTCTATAGATACCCCCTACCCATTAAATTTTAATTACTTTTAAAGATGCAGAACTGCTTGCTGTTCTTCTGAACAGATTCCGAAGATGTAGTTGGTGGGGACAGAATCTAGAATTGTTGTTTAGTGTTAGGATTTAAACAAGATACAATGAATTTATATGCATTGTTAATTTTGTAAAAAAAACATTTATTTTCCAAATCAAATGTCTGATAAACAAGAAACTATCATTTGTCTGCTGGTAACGCGGTTGGAGTAATGACTAACGATCTAGTCTACTGAGAAAGTAATTAATGCTATCCTTAGTGCTCCAATCTTGCAACCTTGTGCCAAACTTAGCAGAGATTACTATATTACGACAAGCATTTTTTTCTGGGCGTTTTTTTTTCTCTTACTGAATCACGTGTGTTTGATTTAGCAACTCTTTTGGAAAATTAGTTTTTTTACATTTTAGACAAATTCTGCTCTTGAAGATTGTGACTAGCCATTGGTCACTGAGGTGGCCAAATCATCACGTTAGCAAAATAGAAAGTATGCTTACAGAAGTGGTTACTGAAATTAGGAAAAAAAGAATATGAATTATAAGCAATATGGTACAAGTATTATGCGATTTGAAAAGAATGGTCTAATTTGAATTGTATGTTGAAGAACACGATGTACAATGAAAAAAAGGCATTTTAAAAAACTCCTTTCGACATGTACTATTCAGGCTTAACACAAGTGTAAAATTTGTTCAGAAAAAAATGGAAGCAAAAAAGGCACTTATGGCATAACAACAGGAAGAACCAGCTGAAATTTCTGCAAATCGTATGGAGAGGGGGCTTGGAAAATTTTATACGTAGAGGATAGAATGATGACAAGAGGGACAGAGACAAAGGACAGGAAATTGTGGAGAGCCATGGTTACCAACGCCCTGAAGAAATATGGCACAAAGAAGAAGAAGGAGAAGAAGTAGGAGGAGGAGGAGAAGAAGAAGAAGAAGAAGAAGAAGAAGAAGAACTTAACATGAAATGAATGTATTCCTTTTTTATAATTCATCTTGTAAAATATACATAATCTATATAGCTTGTCTGATCATGCGCACCGGCACTTTTTACCTGAATGTTTCAGAGAGCGGTAGGATATCTTAGATTATAATTTGTGCACAATAAATAAAATATTAATTAAATATTCGTAGTAATAATCTTTATCTGAAAAAATAGCACATTTATTATAAGTAGACTTTTTAAATTCATATTTATTTTGTAAACAAGTAATATGAATACAATGAATAAAAGTAATAAAAATAAATATCGCCTCTTTCAGAAATATTAAAAAAAAATTAAGTAATGTACACTTGCAGTATAAAGCACAAGTTGGTTCTGTAGAAGTTGAAGAATCCTAAATAAGCCTAAACAGACGACATTGCTCGGAAACAAGCAACTATTTTGAAGATGAAAAATCACACTGATTTGCAGTATGTATTCAAGTCGAAACGTTTCCGAATAAGTAGTAAACTGATAAAATATAATGACTTAAGTAGATTAAAAACCCTAATATAGATATGTTTCTAATATAAAAGATGAGCTGACTCCATTGTGAGTTGCAATTAAAGATTGTCACACGCAATTTATAATGGGAATACAATATAGTTTGTTTTATTGACACTCATGGCTGACAAAATAATCTTACAAAAGAATGTTGAAAGAAATTGTAGAAAAGCCTTTCAAAGCAATTTCAATGACTGCATGATATTCAATTTTGATTTATATCCAAAAAAGAAACAAAAATTTCGATTAATTTCGAGAATCATTTTTCACATGGCTATCTCATACATTCAGCAGTACGCGTATCAAAGTAATGATCTTTACGATATAATTTTCAACCTTAGTTGTTGGAATTTCTTAGATGAAAGGTTTTTATTATTACTTTTGTACAGCTTTTTTCCCTTTCATTGAAACACTCACTGATTTTACATTCTTCGAACGTTAAGTAAACATAAAAAAGTGAAGTGAAAACATACAACGGGGCTCTCACTCAACTTTCCACCGACCGGCTATATTATTACCGCCACGTTTCGTCTCTGTTCTCCTTCGTGTCGGTGTGCAACAAAACCCAGGAAGAGCCCGCTGCAAGTACACGATGAAACGAAAGATGAAAGCAAACGCTTTGGCGAGAAATGAGGAACTGAAAAATAATTTTGAATATATTTAATTGTTTATTCAGAAGTCCATTTGGTGAGTTGGTAGGCGACACACCGGATAACTTTTGACATGTCAGATTAACATATCAGCTATTTACTTGACTCTTTCTTCTACCACTACTCTGCCCATCTCAACATCATGTTACGTGGCTGGCAACAGGAACTACTCGACAGTCTGTGTCCTACCAAAAGCGGACTAGAACTAGATACTTCAATCCTAACTGAAACTGTAAATGTAGACCAGAAACCGGAAATCATCAATGTCCGGTTTGCTGACGCTTGACCCCAAAAGTTTTAATTTATTTATTTATTCTTTTTCCTCTTTCAGTTAAGTGGGTACCGTTGAGAAGGCCCAACTTCACAGACTAGACCGTCGGCCAAAGACCACGAAATGATCGAGATTAAATCACATACAATCCCCTTCTACGTGAGTGCCACAATTATAGTGCACAAAAATTCCAACATAGTTTGAAATTTATTTGTTGTTAGCTCTTTTTGATCAGATCGGTAAGTGACTTAATACAAAATCCAGTCTCATTAGTGACTATTTATTTATTGCAAGTAATATCACATTACGGACGCTGAGCTTAAAAATGACCATAGAACTATAACAAAAAAGAAAATATAGCAATTATTGAAAGAATAATCTAGTTAGATTGAATAATAATAGTTAGTCTTTAATTATGACTCACACTCAGCTATCATTGCACGAATGATATATTACGATAGTGGTTTTCATTGTAGGGCAAAGAGGTTTGATTTCCCTACCCAGTTAGGGGAGGTCCGTGTTTGAGCCAGAATTTTGAATACTTTATATGTTTTTAGGCCGGCAACGCTTTCCAATCTTTTTGGAAAAGTGACCTAACACAAACTACCTCGTTCTGGGTATAAATGAAATCACCTCTTAATTATTGTTGTTGTGGTAGCACCTGTTAGGGTCCCAGCTATGGGCAAATAGTTAAGTCTCAGAATGGGGTCAAAACACTATGAAAATGTAGAAATAAACTCTTATATTGAAGGTGCTAGCAATAGATCTTTGTAAGGAAAAAATATTAACAGCAATAAATTTTTGTAAAATAAATTACTAATTCTCGCAAGAAAAATTAAATTTCGGTATTAAATTACCCATAAGGAGTTGATATGCCGTTAAAAAAACAAACATAAACTACCTTCTTCATTTAGCCTGGTGAGCCACTAAGCTGCGTTTAGTAAATGTTAATAATGTTCTGTGATTTGTGAATTAATTATTCGTACAATGAGATCATTACAATTTTATCTTACGTATCATTTATGTATCTACCTATTTACAATAATATTATGGGATTTCTGTTTCTCCAGTCAATTGTAACTGGTGCTGAAGTTACAAAATGCTAAAATAATCTATTTTTCTTGTTATACAACACATATTTGAAAAGAAAAATACCCTCTAGGCGGGATCAAAAATACCCCGACAGAATCCACTGCGAACGGGTAAGACTCAACAAAAGAAAACATCTTCCGGGTGGATGTTTTCTTGTTGAAATATAAACGACGGCATTTTATTTTTACTTTTGGTTCGAGTATATACAAGATGATTTTTTTTAGCCGAGTATAGACCTTACCAATGTTTAGCTTTTGATTCAAATATAAACGGTACCAAACTATCGATTCACGTATAAAAAGGTTCATTTAACACCTATTGAATCGAGCAGAAACTCTAGTATAAAGAGGGATGACGATTACCTTTTGGTTCAAGTATAAAAAGGTTGATTTGTGACATTTTGAACAGAATAAAAACGAGAACAATGTATACCTTTTGACTCTAGTATAAACGAATTCAATTTTATTCTTTTGAACAAAGTAGAAAGAGGAACAATATATGACTTTTGGCTTTTGTATAAATAGGACCAATTTTTGTTTCTTGACTCAAATTTTCAACATTAAATAACACCAAAGGCATTGATATATCTTAAAAATAACCTTCCTTATATAATGGTGAAATTAATCACTTCCTATACGGAGACATTCGGCATTAATTCAGAAAACTGCCAGTAGAACTTTATAAAATTCTACGTAATCTCAGTCCTCTTATACAGCAGTAAATGCTGAACAAACCCGCAAATGAAGAGACTTGAAAAAAACAGAAACGTGGTTCTACAGAAGGATGCTAAGAATACCGTGGACCGAAATGTGAACAACGACGAAGTTATAGAGAAAATGGAAACAAAAAAAAAAATATACAGGACAGAAAATTGTGGAGACGTGCGGTCCCCAACGTCCTGAAGGAACACGGCACAAAGAAGAAGAAGAAGAAGAAGAAGAAGGAGGAGGAGGAGGAGGAGGAAAAGGAGGAGGAGGAGAAGAAGAAGAAGAAGAAGAAGAAGAAGAAGAAGTAAAAGAAGAAGAAGAAAAAGGAGGAGGAGGAGGAGGAGGAGGAGACATAAAATAAAAGTATCCCATTATTATAATGTTTCGAAAGCGCCGGTATTGAAATATTGCACTTGAACCATACTGTTAGGAATTAGTCAGAAACAGTTAGCAGTTGTCGTAAAATAACCTTGTAAAAAGTTTTGTAGACTAGCAAACACGCATAATCGCATGCCTAGCCATACTGATGAGCGGTGATACAGCCTAGCAGTTTATCTGTGGAATACTATATATATATATATATATATATATATATATATATATATATATATATATATAAACCAAGTATAATTGGTGTATACGGAATGAGTTCCAATAACCAACAGTTACTATTCTTAAAAGAGTGCTCAATACAGAGTAGAGCAGATATAATTACTTATTTAAAAATTATAACATAAATATGCTAAATAATTATATATATATATATATAGAGAGAGAGAGAGAGCAGGTTGTGAATACAGTTCAAAAGTATGAAAACATATTTTTAAACTAAAACAACGTTTTCCCCTTGCGAAGGATCGTTAATTAATTTGAAACTTTTAAAACCATTTATTCTACATTCAACATCATCACTTGATAAGACACCGGAGGTGTTGAAACAAAATAGTTATTTTTGTAGTGATTTTATAACATGTTTATGTTATATATTTTTTTTTAAAATAAATATATATATATATAATGTATTAATGTAAACGTTATTTTTAATAAATGCCGGATTTTAATTTCCTAAAGATTGTCTTTGTTTACGTTAGGATATGAAACAGAGCAAATATGTATATTTCGAGAATCGACAAAGACATATGTTTAAAAGCACTATTCGTGATTATTTAACCAGGTGGTCCTACGTAGCCGAGTGGTCTAAAGCACGTCAGATCTAATAAAGGTTTCTCCTGCAGAAGAGCGCGTATTTTTCTAACAAGATTTCTCGAATATTCAGGCCGGTAGATGTAAATAAATAGACTGTTTAATAAATAAAAACAGAGCCTCTACCCAAATATCTATCCATTAAAAATAACTTTTAAAGAAATAAATTAGAAATATGTCTGATTCCTTCTCTCTCTCTCTCTCTCTCTCTCTCTCTATATATATATATATATATATATATGTATGTATTTACAGAAAAAATTATAGGGGAAAAAAACAAGCATAAGCTCTTAGGAGAGGAAAAAAATGACTGAGATTAGCTGAGGCGTCATGGACCGATAAGCTATCTTATTATATGATAACCATTCAACTTTCCTCTGATTTCTTAATGGTAAAAATCAATAGTCAAGAACTGAGTAGCTGTATTGACAACCAATGAAAACAAAGTTCAGTGCCCATAAAATTGGGCTACATTAGCAGACAGTAAAAATACAACAATAAAATAATGGCAGAAAGAAGAGTGCAGGCTTGGTCAAAAATATTAACACTAAGAGAGTGATACTGTTGCCTGTTCCGCCATTGAAATTGAATTAACAAGCTAATTCCGCCAATCATTGCTATTATAGTGGGTTCAATTTTCACCGATACTCCTCAGTTGTGGCCACGTCTCAGACTAGTTTTTTTTTTCAGTTTCTTGTTAAAATATCCAATCTTCTTAATGTTTATGTATCTAACCAACATTTATTTCAGTTTCAATGGTTTACAAGATTTTGTGGTTGTTTTCTGAGTCTAGTGATACTATCTAAAATACGAATTCGAATTTTGTAGTCTTTTCTATTTTCACGATATATTCCAGTTTTAATCTGCTTGATGACTGGCAAGACATTTGCATAATTCTACGTAGATTACCGCCCCTGTCCAATCATATCTACTTTTCTACTCTTACTAATCGTATTTCTTCGAGTTTCATATTTGTCACTGCCCAGAAAGCATTTAATATTATGTTGCATACTGCCTGTATTAGTTTTAATAGACTTGATTGGAAAACACTTATTCGTTACCGTGAATACTATTGATTCTGCTTACGGCTATATCACGTTGAAACATTGGTCCCTGTACGATCATCGACGTTAAGCAACGCCGAGCGCGTTCGGTAACTATATAGGGGCCACTTGGGAATACCGGGTATAAGTTTTGATGTGGGGTGGTGTAATGGATAATGGCTCAGGATTGGAGAGATGTTTCAATTCCAGTTGGGTTCATTCTATTCACTTACTTGCAAATACCCTGGGAAAAGGTATATATATATATATATATATATATATATATATATATATATTTATGTATATTATGAAATGGATTAATATTATTTAATACATTTTCTGTTTATACGTTATTTTTATAGATATAATTTATTTATAGATACAATTTAAGTAAATGTTCTTAAGTAAAGTTACTTAAATATATCTGTAAAAATAACGTATAAACATATATATGTGTATATGAGGGAGAGAGAAAGAGATATAGAGAAAGAGGAAGTTAGAGGGAGAGAGAAAGAAGAGAAAGAGGAAGCGAGAAAAAGGGCGAGAGAAAGAGAGGGTGAGGTAAAGGAAGGGAGAGTAAAGAAGAGTGAGAGAGAGAAAGACGAAGAGAGAGGGAGGGAGATAGAGAAAGCGTAAGACAGTGAAAAGGGGGAGATAGTTGACAGGGATTAGGAAAAGATTACTTTTGTATTATTTTATTTTTCAGCAAATACTATTATTTTTTCAGGTGAGTTTGCCTCCAAACGCAAGCCTAATCATTCTTCAAGATATCTCCTCCAACGACGACGTATCTTTGACTGCTGCATAGGAAGTACACTCTTCACAGCAGACGGTTTGCATGAGATCATAGACTTCCGGTGTCGTTAACTTTTACCCGAGTCAAGAATTCAATAACAACGTGATACTTCAATTTCTGATTCTAATTTGTCATTGTCAATTGCTTCAATTTACCTTATTCCTTTTGAAATGAAATTTACAAGCGAAATATTGACAGTAGTGAAAATATCCAAATTTTGTGAAAATAATATACAATGTTTGAGGGATAAATTTTCGTCTAAATTACGTAAAAATAAAATAACACTGACATTTCATTTTAACAGATATATTTACCAAAATTACACAGTAAATATCTTGAAATAGTGAAGAGCAAATTTTTCAATAAAAATTTGGCTTCAATCACGGCCTCCAGATGACTTCGGAATCTCTCGCAATTCTTCTGGACGGATCCCATAAGTTGGTGAATGCTGCCATAATCCTTCAGTTAATTTTTGGTGTTACAAGGAGATTTATTGGTCTCTCACTCAAATGCGACCCACACATAATTATCAAAAGGGTTGCAGTCTGGGGAGTTCAGTGGCCAGATGTAAGTTTTGATGTGGTCGCAGAAATTGTCTAACAGCCATGGCTGGGTTCTCCTGCTTGTGTGCTAGAGTGCAGAGTCCTGTTACCAGACATAGGATCTTCCAGCAGTCATGCTCTTGACCCAGGGTAGTATTACCTCCTGAAAACACATGTAGGCGTCCGTGTTGAGTATGAGACCTCTAGAAAGAGCAATGGCGGTATAAAGTCACCATCAATAGTGATCACACCAAACATCTTCGTAATCACCATTAGACGGATCCAACTCTTTTCGAACTCTCTGCATTCTTCTCACATTGACACGCAAAAACTCTGAAATTTTCGCATTGGAGCTTCCGGTGCCAATGTCAAGCAGTACAGCATACCAAATTTCTGGCAGAGGGAATTGCGTCATGGTCCTTTTTTCTCACAGTCGATGCCCTGCTATACTGTGTAGTCGACAAAAACAAACAACCCGCATGCGCAAAATTAAAATGGCTGCCCTGTATATCCACCCTCTTAGTGAATGCTGGATAATCTCCTCAAACATGAAGAGAAAACTAGAGGCAACAGAAATATGGTTTTACACAAGGATACTGAGAATTCTACAATTCTGAGAACGTCTACATTCAGAATCAGCAAGAGGCAGCTCCTTGTACACATAATTTGGCTGGAGGGCCTGGAAAACTTAACTCTCGCAGGGCATATTGAAAGCAAGAGAGATAAAGAAAGACAGCGAATCACCAACTTGAAGAGCTTCGTTAATAGATAGAGGGGCGAAAGGGGAAACTTTTAGCAAAATGAGAAAAACTGCTAAGAACCTGATTCCACTAAGAGCCCCGTCTCTTCAGTATAGAGGAGACGCAGCACACAGAAGAATAATAATATATATCACCCATATAACAAAGAAATCAAATAATATAAATAGGCTCAAAATGTGTGCAAAAAGACGTTTAACAGAGGGACCGGAAACGCACAGGCATCGACTCTGGTAGCTGGGAACATCTAGCAACACAATCGCAGCGGCTTGCACTATGCTATTTAAGCAGGAGTCCCGAAGGTTCGAAAAAAGGCGGAACCAACGGCTGGAAATAAGAAGAGAACGAAAAAAGCAGAGACAGGGTAATGTAAGACCTCCATTTCACATCCCAGCATCATCTGTTACAGCTGCTAAAGAGAGTGTCATGTAAGGATGGATCTGTTAAATCCCTCGAAACGCTGCTTGCAAAAGGACAATGTTTGACCAAAAACTTTGTGCCTTTTTAAATCGGAGACTATGAATATCGATATGTGAAAAATATTTCGTTATCTGGTTCAGTTCCTCACCATCTAGGATTTGTCTAAAACTATTAAAAGTTTTCCTGTCGGATTAAAAACAAAATCTTGCCAGAATATTAGAAAGTTTTAAAAAGAGATATGTTTGTGATGTTTCATTATTTTCGCCGACATTTGTAAACATATTGCTTCTGAGGCGATGGCTAAATCACATTTGCCGGCATTAGATAAAAAAAAATATCACAATCTTGTGAAAATATGTAGAATTAGAGTTTGATACTGAACGTAAATTAAATTTTAGCACAATTGCTTTCTCTGATGAATGGTTAAAATGTCTTCGAACAAATGAAGCCTTGTAGATCTCAGAGAGGATGTTTCCTCTTCGAACCTTGTGGGCCGGCATAACAGAAGTACAATTAAATAACTGCACTAAATAACAGAACCCACAACGCTTGAGGACTTTCAACAATAAAATAAATATCACACATAACTTGAAGAAAAATTAATGACATAATCCTAGATGCTGACGTTCTACAATATTTAAAGAAAAAAATAATAAGGAAGTCTCTATCAGTACTGGAAGCTTGGATAACAGTTAATGCATTTTAATATAAAGATTTTATAAAATTCAACCGTAGTACTTGTTCCGGTCAATGATAACCGAATGTTTCCTTATAGAGAAAAGACTAATATTACTATAATGAAATCACTCGTCATCCTTTCTAAGACAAAAATATTCTCATCCGATATATTGCCAGTCGCCTCAAACGGCTAACACTAAGTATACAGCTTTGTGAAAAACAAATTCGACAGATTTCTATATTTAATCATTTCACCACAAGCAAGGCAATAAAGCCACTTAGATGCAAAGCGGTTACTAAGTGGGAGAGAGTATGAGAAAAAGAAAATATTATTAAGGAGAGGGGTCAATAAGAATTAAAAAAGAGCGAAGATAACAACTGACATTGCATTTAAATGTTTGACTGGAAAGCAACAAGCTGGAAGAGAGTTACGTGTGCAAGAAGTGCTACAGAAGAAAATGTTAGCACAGAATTTACGGTTGCATCTAGTCATTTCGACTGTAAAGTGAGACCCTGCCACCAATCTAATAGTACGCTTAAATTCTTAAAGTCGAAGTGCCATAGAGGAAAGCTCATCAGAAAAATTACCATGAAAATATTTATAATAAAGGCAGAGGGGAGCTACGTTATGGTGGAGGGTAAGGGACTGAAACCAGGATGCCTGGTCAAGACTTATAACATCGCAGATTCTTCTTTGTATCTTATCAAGGATCTCTAAATACATATCAGAAGCATCAGGCCAGATTCTTATCAATCGTAATCAGTTTTCTTATAATAGTAATACCATAAATAAATAAAATAATAATACACAAAAATATATGCAAGGGTATAGAGCTGTTAGAACCAATTTTTTTTCATTAAGGCAATTCATAGTATATCACAATCCCTTTAGTAATGTTGGAGATTTGATCAACAGAAAATTTAATAAACATAGTATAATTTAGTAATAATATAATTTAGTAACCAAAGATTACAGTAGATATACTAAAATAAAAATTAAACCTATTTTATAATGGTTATCCGGCTATAAAACGTTTCAATGTTTAGCCATTCTTTTTCAAAAGTATTCATACTGATTCTATAAAAAGGAAACTACAACACACCCATTTGGCATTCAATCTCCTTTGAAGTATCTCCCCTCTGAAGACACACACTTTATCCAGCGTCGTTTCCATTGATAGAAACATTCTTGGAATTCCTTTTTTGGGGATAGCGATGAGCTGCCTCGTCGTATTCCCTTGGATTACTAGGACGTCTTCAAATCTTCCATTCAAGTGTGATTTTTGGAAATAGGAAAAAGTCGTAAGGGGCTAAAATCTGTGGAATATTGTGGTTGTCGGATCTGGGTAATATTGTGCTTTTCCAAAACCTGCCGCACAAGCCATGTTCACTGATGGAACCTCTGTCTTGTGGTGAGACGACCAC
Source organism: Acanthosepion pharaonis (assembly GCA_903632075.3). Taxonomy (NCBI): domain Eukaryota; kingdom Metazoa; phylum Mollusca; class Cephalopoda; order Sepiida; family Sepiidae; genus Acanthosepion; species Acanthosepion pharaonis. The sequence goes on along the minus strand of CAHIKZ030001580.1, from coordinate 358,622 downwards.
ACTCTACACACTTTCCTTCCAAGCATTACTCTAAACAAAGGAAGTGAGCAAGTTGGTTATAACTTAGTGTGCAAACACAACAGAGATCAAGGTCAACGTGTACAAAACGGCTTCACTCTGTTACTTACCCTCCGTTACCGTAGCAACAGCCCGGGTACTTTTTGATCAAACCTCGTATGTTCAGCAATTGTTCCTTCAAAAATATTTTTCTGATTACAGAATTTACATTATCCGCATTGTTATCCTCATCTTCATTGCCATATTCACAACGTTTCAGTCGCAGTACGCTCCGGTCTTCTTCAAGTGATTGGAATTTCAAACCGACCCCTTTATTTCGTCCACCGGGGCAGGTTTTTCTAGTTCCACGTGTCATGCCTCTTCCGGATGTCTCAGTTATTTCCCTTTAACTCAACTATCCAAATTTTGATTCACCACTGCAGTAGCCAGATATTGAACTCATAACTCATTGGGTCTAGTTACTGGATCTAACCAACGCCTTTATCCACTTGGCCATGTGTTCTTGAGAAAACATGGTTCGGTTCAAAATTCCAATCACCTGAAGAAGGCTGGAGCATAGAATGGTCGAAATGTTGTAAATATAGCAATGAAGATGAGGATAACAGTCCGAACTATGTAAATAATGTAATTCATCATAATAGCTTATCTAAGAGATATAGACAATTTTGTTGATAGTATCAGAAAATGTTTGACCGTTATATTTTTTGAAATAATTTCTCCCGTTGCAAGTACGACACGCACTTCGTACCCTGTTTAAGGTTCCTAAGGTTTGGAACCAGATGCGCTCTAAACATAAACAAGGTGAAAAGCAATTGCACATATAATTCGGCGTTACATATCGCTTTAATCGAATTCTGATGAAAACATTGGAAAAAGGCAATAAATATCAAATAGATACAATTTGTTGGTTGAACTTACTAAAACTTGTTTATATATATATATATATATATATATATATATATATATATATATATATATATATATATATATATATACTGGCTTCAGACATAATCAAGAATAAAAGAAATTAAATGAAACCCAATGTCCGTTTACTGATTAATTGCATCTTTTGTGATGATTTTGAATTGATGAATGTCACTTGATGTGATGTTATTTTTTATTTTGACGACGTTGTTGTACGCATGTAACGGAGTTCGGATTATGAGAATTTAAGTAAATTTCTGAAGGCCTATTGATTTTGTTGGTTAGCAGTTGTTTTGTCTTAAAATTGGTAATATTTCTTTTACAATTTGATTGTCTGAATATTGTTGCTTTAGTCCCAAAGAGATCATTTCGTATTTGTTTTCTTTCAGAATCATGTGCTGCTGTATAGCGTTATATTAACTTTAAAGAATTTTAGAAAAAAAAAATAACACAACTAATCATGTTGAGATAAACAAAAATACATTATTAACTTATTCTATTGGAACCAGATGCGCCCTAAACATAAACAAGGTGAAAAGCAATTACACATATAATTCGGAGTTACATAGCGCTTTAATCGAATTCCGATGTAAACATTGGAAAAAGGCAATAAATATCAAATAGATACAATTTGTTGATTGAACTTACTAAAACTTTATATATATATATATATATATATATATATATATATATATATATATATATATATATATTATCTAACTTGTGTTATTATATTTAACTTGTCACACCAGTCAATATACCACATAACATCCTTGAGCGCTTAGCTTTGGAGCGGGTAAAATGGAGAACAACGTGTTTTAGTGCAATTTCCAATCTGCTTGTCTGAATCATCTTCAAGAAGCGAGAGCAAGATCAAAAAGGTTAGCCAATCTAACAGTGATCTCATCTCACAATCCTCACACTTGCTCCATATGTGGCCTCATTTGTAAATAACTAGCGGGTCATAAATGCCACTTAAGATTATCGCACATAACTGAATCAATAAGCTGTCAGTTCCTCATACCTCGAAACCGACGGAGAGTCCATTATTATTATTATTTATTATATTACACTTACACACACACGCACACACACACACACATATACATATATATATATATATATATATATATATATATATATATATATGGGGACATTGAGGTAGACAGTTTTTCTCTTCATAATCTATCTTACATATTTATAAGTCTACCAATCGTCATTGCTTTGAATACTGCTACCATACATCTGGTTTGGTACCCCTGCTATATATTTAGAGATTCTTGATAAAATCCAACGAAGAATCTTTTTGGTCCTGACCTGGCATCTCAGCCTAAGTCACATTTGTACTGTCGTAACCGAGTTTCTGCGTGTCTTTTCTATAAATAATTACTTTCATTTTAATTGTTCTGATGAAGTTCCCTTTATAATAGCGAGACATTATGAATTTAAACGCAGCAAGTTCTCCTCCATTTTTCAGTTGAAATGGCGGCAAGGTCTCATTCATTTTTCAGTTGAATTAAGGGAGTTTATTATTTTTAATCCTTCATATTTTTAATTAATTCACACTTTATTTTTAGTGGATATCCGCATTTGAGTAGACATTTTATTTTAAACTGTACTTATTTCGTATACCGATCTGCACATCCGAGAAAAAGCATATTAAAGGGAATGTTCCCTCCAGCATGATTCGAACTTGCGCCTGCCATTGCAGGGGAAATCGCCGCCTGATTCGGTATGCTTTGAATGTTCAGCTACGAAGAGCTTTACAATCAAGCAAATAGCATCAAGAAAATAAAACGTAATATAGACGTAATACTCGCGGCTTAAATAAAAATAGGGCGTCTATTTCAAGTACAGAGCATCCGTTATAATAACGTTTGGAGTAATAAAAATGTCGTATTAAAAATTTATCTGCTTATTGTTTAGAAATATATATGTTTGGATATGTTTTTTTGTATGTTTGTATGCATGTGTTAATATTGTTTTCGATCGTAGCTGTTAAGGAATATGTGTTTAATTTTGTCATCGAGATTGTTTGTGGATTTGGTATTTTTCTTTTGTAGATTTTGTTTGCTTTTCATTTGGCCTTGTGCAGGAAATAATTCGAGTATTGGAAGAGATTTAGGTGTTTTCGGTAGACAGATACTGGGGGCTTATAGACTCTAAGGGCTCTTAATTAAAAGCCGATGATTAGTCATGATTTTAACTCTATAATAGCCACCATAAAAAAAAAAAAAAACTTTTCTAACCTTGACATGAAAATCATCAGCACCAGCTCTAAAACAATAAAGAAATATAGTAAACATCAAACGAGATGGCAACCACAAGAGAGCAGAGACAGGAACATAGAAAATAAGCTGCATAAATGTGCATTGATATACATTGGTGAAACATCCCGAAACCTCAGAAAAATGATTAGATGACCACCGAAGAGACATTCTGAATAACACACACACACACACACACACACACATATATATATATATATATATATATATATATATATATATATATATATATTAATACTCTACCTTGTTTCTTTAACTACAACTCTCACCCCCCATGTTAAATTACAAAAATTACACTACCCATCAATTTCTAATCCCATTTTTCCTTTCATTTCGTTGTTCGAAGTGTTTACCTGATGATCCGGAGTCCTTTAAAAAGGATTTTGGTGAAATAAATTATTGTAATGGTAACTTAAAGTGGTCTGTTTTTCATTAAATATGTATATACATATATATATATATATATATTGTTACATGTTTCATTAAATAATATAGACAAGTTTGTCTATTTATTTTATGTAAATTCTTTCATAACGTCTGATAAGTTTAATAACATTATCATTATCGTTATGAAAAGAATTTATAAAAAATAAATAGACAACACTTGTCTATATTATTTAATGAAACATGTATGAATGAAAAATGCTGCCTAAACACACATATATATATATATATATATATATATATATATATATAAGACATGTTTTATAAGTTTATAGTAATGTTTGTTTAATAAACAGTATTAACAACATTTACCGGCCTGAATGTCCGAGACATTTTCATAGAAAATATGCGTCCTGCGACAGGAATCGAACCTGTATATGACGGTTCCGTATGGGATACAGGTTCGATTCCTGTTGGATGACGCATATTTTCTATGAAAATTTCTCGGACATTCAGGTCGGTAAATGTTGTCAATACTGTTTATTATAAACAGAGCATTTACGGAAATATTTGTGTCTATACAAAGAACGTATGAACATAAAAATGTCTTAAAAATAATTGTCGGACTTTGTCCATTTCATAATATGTGATGTCATATATATATATATATATAGGGTTTGTGTGTGTACAAACTGTTACAGTAAAGATTTATTTTACGCAATAAAATTCTCTTTTTTAATATTATCTCACTCCTTGTTACTGCATGTAATCCAGTAATAATTTTTTCTCTAGTAGAACATTATGCAGTTTTTCGCCAAACTTCACTTATTGGCCAAGAACGCCTTTTACGTCAAAATTGATCTTGCGTGCTGAATTTCTTGAGTTAATGTCGGTGTATTGCCTTTCACAGAAGGAAAGACGATCTTAAAATTCTTAAGATAGATTTATCATTTGAGAAGAGTGATTAAATCAATAGATTCAGTAGATTATTAATTATCCTGCATATAAAATCGAAACGAATTATTTTATTTGTTTCTAAATATATCTCAAACAGGAAGGAAGGAAATATTTTTTATCAACATTGAATATTTCCGGTTTTTTTTCCTCTTCTTAATTTTTAAAGTTCCTGTCTGCTGATGTGTTGACGCAATTCACCTTTCGTAAAACAATTGTATCTTCCTTCGGCTATGTTTCTGATCATTTAGTTTTGTTAATTTAACAACCTTTCTGGGTTATTCAATGCTGAATACAAAAAGAAAAATGTAATATCTAATGCCGAACATAAGGACAGAAATCACAATGATTTAATAGCAATAAAATATTTAGTGTTTATCAGCATAATAATTTAAATAGGCTCCTTTCTTAATAAGGAAAATTATAGACATGGCTGGTTTGCACGAAAATGCAAAGGGCAGTCACAGATTCAGTTTGCAATAGAGTCAAAACGTAGATAAAGATTTGGTTTAAAATTGACTCAAAAAGTAGACACAATTTTGGTTTGCAATAGAGTCAATAACGTATACACAGGTACGCTTCACATTGTAATTAAAAAGGTAGACAATAATATGTTTTACACAAGATTCTAAGAAGGAGAAACTGGTCTAGATTGTACTGTCATGAAAAATGTATACAGAGGCCAGGTTTGTGCTGTAATAAAAAATGTAGACACAAATCTGGTTTGCACTAGACAAAGGTCTAGTTTCCTCTATAATAATAATAAATGTAGAAACACGTCTGCGTTCCTCTGTAATCAAGAAGCTAGACACTGGTCTACTTTGCACAAAAGTCAGAAAGCAAACCACAAGCCCGGTTGACATCAGAAAAAGATGTAAACATTATTGAGCTTTATAACTTTTTATGTAAGTAACGTTTCGGAAGCTGGCTCCCACGAGAGGAGTTTTACTTCTCTGCTGAGGATACTGTCGCAATGTTCTAAGCCCCTACCGTCAATATGACATTGATACGACGAATTTAAACTGTGCTTTACAACGACAGATTGTCGATTGTAGAAGAAAAAACGATTATATTCCATGGACGTCATGATTTTTTGTCAAACATTATTTGTAGCAATGGAGCTAAAGGCAGTTGTGACAAACTGTTAGCTCACTCGAACTGCTATGGTATTTTATTTAACATATCTCCAACTTCGATATTGGTAAAATAAGACAAAAAGAGATCTGGTCTCAAGGCGACAAATAGACATCCTATTAAAGTATTCTGTTACACTGAAATTTTCTTCCTTTTTAGATCAGTGAATTGAAAAAAGGTATTCTAATTCGATACCCATAAAGAGATACAATTTCAGAACTTGACTTCTATTTAAAACTCAACTGCAGTGCAACTGATGCAGTAGTAATTCCTAGGGTCTCAGTGTCAATGGATTTTATCAATATGAAGCTGACCATTTACAGAATACTTTAACTTATCCGGAATTCGCTCGTCAGCCTAATAACGTTGAAGGACAGAAAATCAAACTTTATAACATTTGAGTTAGTGTCATTTACCGCGCATGCGCAGTAATACTTCAGCATCTGTTGCAGTAGTGATAAGATTCAGAATAATAGAATTTGTTGCGTGATAACACAAAGACGAGTAGCAGTGCAAGAATTGCCCCCGTTTCTTTTTCAAGGATACCATAGCATAGTATGTGGAAGAAATAATTTAAATGGGTTCCTTTGTTAATAAAGAAAGTAATTAACGCATGGGTGAGAATGAGATGGCAAAGAGCTTGGGGAAAATGGAGATGACGCTTCCATATTTCAATCCCTTTTAAAATTAAAAATTAAACATTGATTTTTGGTAAATGCATCCCAACGAAAACACAGCAATGGAGTCACAATAATATTTAATTTATTTTGAATGTTTATTTCAGTACTTTTACATAAATACATTGTATGCAAACTGTATTCACAAACACGTACTCATCAAATCAGACAATTTGTTCTATTCACAACCCGTTTATATAGGGTGCGATAGGTAAATTGTCGCCAAATTATATCTTGAATTTCGCGCATGCGCATTGTATGTTTTTGATTTTGTCGACTTCACAGTATAGTAAGGTCAGTTGGGCACCGTCTATGAGAAAAAGAGAACCATGACGCAATTCACTTCGCCAGAAAATTGGGAATGGCATGCTCTACTCCTTGGCATTCGCACCGGAAGCTCCAATACGGACATTTCAGAATTTTGGGGTGTCAGTCTGAGGACAATCCAGAGGATTCATAAAGAGATGAATGAGTTTAGGGAGGTAAGGATGCTCAGGAAACTCACTCTGGTCTTTCTGACAAGAAAGGGACTTCCGAATTTGCTGGTGAGGGGATCTGACTCAACACGGACGGTTATATCAACTGCCTTGAGGAGTTAGTGCTGCCCTGGGCCAAGAGCGTGGCTGCTGGAAGATCCTATGTCTGGCAACAGGACCCTGCACCATGACACACAAGCAGGAGAACCCAGTCATGGCTGTCAGACAATTTCTGCGACCTCATCACTCCTTACATCTGCCCACCTAATTCCTGAGACTGCAACACCTTTGATTATGTGTGGGCTGCATTTGAGTGAGAGACCAATAAAACTCCTTGTAGCACCAAAGATTAACTCAAGGATCATGAAAAAATTCACCAAATTAAACGTGGTGTCCGTCTAGAAGAGTTACAGAAGATTCCGAAGTTATCTGGAGGCCGTAATTGAAGCCAATGGCGATTTTATTGAATACAATTACTCTTCACTATTTCAAGATATTTACTGTGTAATTTTGATAAATATATCTGTTAAAATGAAATGTCTGTGTTATTTTCATTTTTGCATAATTTAGACAACAATCCGTCGCACCCTGTAGATAAAAGTGTAGTTATATATAATAAACATATTTCCTTACATGAAGCTAAGCAAATTATTAAGAAACAGAAAAATTTTCATCTGAATCAAAGAAAAGAGTACTGAACCGTTATATCATATAAGTCTTCTTATATATCAGTGAATGCTAGACAATCACTTCACTTCTTAGGAAGAGACTTGAAGCAACAAAAATTTGGTTCTACAGAAGGATGTTGAGAATAGCATGGATTGAACATATTAGCAACGACGATGTTTTAAAAATATAAAAAACAAAAAAGACACTTAAACTTAAAATCAACAAGAGAAAGTTGAAATTTTTAGAGAGCATAATGAGGAAAGAGGTCTTGGTAAATTTGATCCCTCACAGGGCAGATTGAAGTCAAGAGAGACAGAAGAAAACTACGCATAACCTACCTAGTGAGCTTGAGTGAAGTGTTATAATTAAGTGTTACAAAGGCCAGGAAATTGTGGAGAGCCATGATCCCCACCGTGATGAGGGGACACGGCACACAGAAAAAAGAGGAGGAGATTCTAATAACTATTTTTCTTTATTTTTAATGCATTTCTCTCGTAAAATAATTGCATATAATATTGGCTGGCTGTTCGTTTCTGCTTGGGTGGCGAACTAAATTCTGATCCAGACGTCTGCCCAGGCAAATTTGTGAATCTTCCGGATCCACTCACCAAACCTGGGGCTTATATTGCAATTATTTTGAGAAGACCTTAGTTACAATTACTGAGAGAGAAATTATAATCAGGTGTGATCAGCAGATGAACAAAGCCAGTATGTACGTTAACAAAATAATCGACAGCTTCTCAAAAGTTTCAGTTTATGGCCATTTTACTTCGAAACACTGTTCCTCATACAATCACATATATTAAGCAAAAAATAGGTACTGGCTTAAAAATAACCCGCAAGAGGTTGATAAGCCGTAAAAAAAAAACAAATTAATCAATATGTAAAAGATTGCCTACTCGCTGAGTGAGAGACCAATAAAATTCCTTGTAGCACCAAAGATTAACTCAAGGATCATGACAAGATTCACCAAATTAAACGTGGGGTCCGTCTAGAAGAGTTACAGAAGATTCCGAAGTTATCTGGAGGCCGTAATTGAAGCCAATGGCGATTTTATTGAATACAATTACTCTTCACTATTTCAAGATATTTACTGTGTAAAATGTCCCTCTTGTCTTCTATATGTTCAATAAGTGTCAGCCTTACCGCCGCATCACGTTGGAACAGAGGTTCCCGTACGATCAGAGAAGTAAAGCAATGTCGAGCATGGTCAGTACCTAGGCGGCTGACCGATTGGAAATATCAGGTGCTGTAAGATAGGAAGTGCGGGTGGTTTAATAGATAAAGACTCGGAATTGGAAATCGTAGAGTCGTATTTCAAGCTCACTCGTGTTCGTTATATTCACTTGCGCGAAAATATCCTTGGAAAAAGTATAAATCCACCTCTTATCACCCCAGCTATGAGTTAATTAGTAGGACTTTACCAGTAAATCTCCAAACATATCCCTAAAATGTAAATATATTTTCTGGCTTTAAATAAACCGTAAAAACTCATCCAGTCAAGTCCTCGACTCACTATCACTTACAAGGTTCGATTCGAAGTATAATTTTCAGACACTTGCCTACAGTATCGAACGCTGAAACTGTCTTCCCAATCCGTGTCACTTTGTATGTCAACGTGAGAATGATGTGTGATGCAATATGTCCCTTTACACGGCCGGTTGAACACACACGATATCAAGTGATGTTATCGGGGTGTGAGTTATTGTGTATTTTTATGACCAGAAATAAAGTCTTTGATGTCTGCTATCCCATAAACCACTTGATCGTATGAGAATAAAATAATAAATAAATACATAAAAAATTGTGGGCTCAAGTGACATTTGGTCGGAAGTCAGAAATGTGCGCTTGCAGCCTTATATACTTATTTCCGCTTAGAGTGAAGGAAAGCGAGAAAGATGGACGACCCGTCCGTTCAGTCGCGTCAGTAGTACTATGCAGGCGGAAGTAGTTGAAAAGACCTATGTGCCATCTACATACCTCCACCAGAGAATTCAAGGTATAATTTAAAACACGGCCAGTGAATAAATGATCAAATTATTGAAAACAGATTTTATTTTTTTCATTTCTTGTCGTTCATTTTACGTTCACTTGCTTTTTTTATTTTATTTTTTATATACACAGACGAGCAGCGAAACAGAACTTGGAGGTCTGTGATAAACTGAGAGAAGGACACTGTTGTATATTTTTAGGTCCTTGTCCTTGATACTATCACATTATAGCTTTCCTTTAGATTTTGTGCCTAAAGAAAATATAGCTAATCTATTTTGCCAATGATAACTTTTTTTAATGGTGATGAATCTGTTCTTTTATGATTTTTAAAACACAAGGAAAATATTGATACATTAGTTGTTAAAGCGAACTAGTGGAGTAGTAATAAAATCATTGGGATGCCTTCAGAAAATTCAAAACTATACCTTCGTATACAGGAATTACAAATGAGTTCTTCGGTTACCAAATTAATCTTTCTTTTGTACATAATTCAGATACGTTGTGAGGGAGCGAACTGAATGATATTTTTTTTTGCTAACCAACTCTATCTATAAATGTCAGGATATGTGTGTGTGTGTGTGTGTAACAAATGCACGGCCGCAATTTTCGACGGATTTGCACCAAAATTTACATGCACATGCTCCAAGTTAGCGAGAAGGCCAAGACCGACCTTGCATTTCCCAACTCCCATCGATAGTGGAAATAATCGAGTTTTTCATGTAGTTTGCGGCCATTTTCTACTGGCCAGAGTGAGAGCCTATAGCTGGCTGCCACGAATAGGCAGGAAGATTCTATTGGCCAGCGTGAGAGCCAACAGTTGACTGACACGAATGTTAACTAGCTTGCTAGCGTGCAAAAAAAATCGATAGCTGCATTCGTCACAAGTGGAAAAATTTAAATCTACATGTAACTTTACTCCAATTGGCTCATTCGCTTGCTTAAACTCAACGTTGATTCTGATTCCGCAGAACTGGTTTGGGTGTGAAAAAGTATTTGTTGTTAACATTCTTTTTTCATTCGGTTTTTCCAGTTACGAGTCCTTTTTTAAAGTTGATCGTTTTGTGTTCATTTTGTTTACTTCTTTTTTGTAACAGATTTAATGTTTAATATAGAGCTTAGAAAAATTCGCAGTGTGAGATAGGCAAGAAGTAAGGCATGTAGCAACATCAGCACGGCAAAGGGCACTCCTTTAAAGGCAAGGAAGGGGAAACATATTTTAAGTCCAGTGATAGCAATTGCTGTATGAGTCGTACGATTTTTGAATCAAGCACGGGCAACGCCGGGTTTTGCTGCTAGTCCTGAGATAAATCTGAAATGCTGATTCTATTTTGAACATTAGAATTTTTTGATCATTGTTTTTGAACGTTGCATTTGAACCGGAAGTATTAATTTTCTTTTCAAATTATTATTTTTTATATTTAAGAACGCGTTTTATTTTTCCATTTTCCCAATTCCCTGTATTATTTGGTTTCCTCTAGCGAAGCTTTCTGAATTCGTCCATGCATTGAATACTGCTGTCATATTTGGTCTGATGCTGCTGCTATGCATTTGGAATTTCTTGATAAAATACAAAGAAGCATATGCAATATTATTGATCCTGACCTGGCATCTCGACTTCAGTCACTTCCTCACCGCCGTAACATAGATTCCTTGTGCCTTCTCTATAAATATTTTCATGGTAAGTGTTTTGATGAGTTATCCCCTAGTTTTTAGAATTGTTGTTTTTTCCCCTCCCCGCACAGACAATGAATTGTAAATATGGGGACTAGTTAGTATTTTCATAGAGACAAAGAGGTATTATGGTGATTGCAGTAAGAAAGGTATGTATGAATGTGTTGTTTTGGTGTAAGGAATATTGTTCGTACGATTGGGTCAGTGTTTGCGGCTAGCTAAGTTATAGTTAAGACAGATGAAGACCGTCCTTTCCCCAATCCCCTTTTCGGCCACGTGCCACATTTCTGTATTAAACAGAATAAATATCGCTTCCCCCTTTGGTACATAAACATTATGAATTTAAGCGCACTACTAGATTGGTGGCAGCATCTTATCATTTTATACTTGAAATATCTATATGTAACCGCAAGTTCTATGTTAACAGTTTCTTTTGTCGCACTTGTCACTGATGGGAATCTTTTCCTGCTTTTTGCTTTCCCCGTCAATTTTTCTCTTCAAAAACCTAAAAGCAATCTTAATCGTTATATTTTGTCTTAAATCCTATTCTTTTATTGTTCGCTCCCCTTAATAATGTTTTTTCTCATATTTTTCTCACACTCAGTAACCGTTGCGTCTTAGTAACATTATTGCCTTCCTCGGGCTGAAATGATAAAAATATCTGTTGTTTGCTGTATGGTTACTAACTATAATTAAAAAAATGATACCTCTAATACTTGATTTTATTATTGATCTGTTCACATATCTATAGAATTGATTCTTAATGCCATATCTCGTCATTACGTGGGAATTTATGTCTAGTCATAATGACTTTTTTATTATCTATAAATTAGAATGATTTCTTGATAAAGACAGTGAAGTCGTTTTCCACTGCCTTCTCAACGATTTTGAAATAAATTTTCCTTCTCTTAAGCTGGCAGATAGTCAAGAATAGAGGGTCTAGTTTACGTTGCTATTTAACCTATAGCTGGGAGTACATCAAATTTTTTATTTATTTTGAAACCACGATATTGTATATATCAATCCTGTCTCAAGAAAATAGGCATATCAGCAATTTTTTTTCTACTAAGATCATCAATGGAATCTCCGTCATTTATGTTCTTTTCAATTAAAAAGGATTGGAAGTTGTGGAGAGACATGATTCCCACATCCTGATGAACATAGAAGAAGAGAAATATGTTATTGTATCTGTTAATTTCTTCAAGTATAACGAATTATATAGCAGTTATAGAATTTGTACATTGCATCGCGTTGAAAATGAATAAAGATGCCACTGTCAAGAGTTGTCGGGAGAATAAAGGAAAAGCATAAAAAAAACCTTTTAATGCCTGTTCTGGGATGTCTGAAAGATAAAGGAACCTTTTGTTTACATTGTTGTTCATCCAATACGATACTCAAGATTCATTGAAGTTAGTGATTTACAGAATGAATTTTTTTTTAAGGCCGTAAGAATAGATACGAAGTGCAGATTATTAAGATCTCAAAAACAAAACCGCTTTCTTTTACGAACAGATAACCCTCTCTGGCTCCCATTAGAATGTCTGACTCCACGAGAGCGACTCTCTGCGCCTGCTTGGTCTCACACTGTCCTCTGACCTGAGATGGAACAAATACATTGAATCAATAGCTTCATCTATCGCAAGGAAAGTTGATTCTGTTTTGTGTCAGAAAGTTTTTCTCGCCTGAGTCCATTATTCTATAAATCAACCATTCACCCTTGCATGGAATACTGTTGCTATACATGGTCTGGATCCCCCGTTGTTCGTCTCAAGGTCCTCGACAAAATTCATGGATATTCAGTGTGATTGGTCCTGATCTGTTATCTCGTCTACTGTCACTTTCACACAGACGTGCCGTCGCTTCACTCTGTCTTTTCTACAAATACTTTCACGGTAACTGTTCCAACGAGCTACTTTCGCTTGTTCCCAAACTGCATGAATTTAAGCGTGCTACTAGATTGGCATCTCAGTCCCACCCTTTCACTATCGAAACGGTTAAATGTAGCCGTCTCTTCTACTTCAATAGCTTCATGTCTTGCGCTTCCCATGTGTAGAACTCCCTTCCTCTTACTTGCTTCCCTGATAGCTATAATATTCAATTATTCAAATGCAATGTCAATCAACATCTTCAGATGCCTTGATCCCCGTCCCTCTCTTCATCCTTTCCTCTATCACACCTCTTTACTCTTGCTCCCACAACTCTGTAACCCCTTGCGTGCTAGTGGCACTTCTGCCTTGCTTGGGGTGAAATGCTTAAAAATGTGGGATAGATAACGGTTAACCTGAGGCATGATGAAGTTAAGATTATAGCAATTCGGGCAGCAACCTTGAGAGTTTGTTCCACAAAGAAACTGTCTGAATGGAACTTAACAATGGAATTCGAAGAGAATGGTGTTGATTCCACCTTCTGTATATGGCAAAAAAGGTTACTGAGTGTGAGAAAAATATGAGAAAAAACATTATTAAGGGGAGCGAACAATAAAAGAATAGGAATTAAGACAAAGGTCCTAGCTGTAAAGGTCTGAACTGCTGAAACTAAAGAATTTAAAATACCTGAGCACTTTCCATGGAAATAGCGATAGAGCAACGAGAGGCTTGTGACGATTCGTCTGTGGAAAGGGGTTGTAGAGTGGAAAATAATTCACTCCTCACGGGACTACGTATATGCTTTTGTGTCTGTCAATGCTGGGAAGTCTGGATAGAGTACGCTCCAGCACATATATGGAACAATACTTCGTACTGAGAAAAAAAAAAGGCCATACTGGCATTTGAACTTGAAAGAAGATTTAATTCACAATAGATGACGGTGCCGCCCTCATTATACCAAACGTACTGAACCTGAAGCAAGGTCATGGCTCGCTGTTTTGAAAGAACGATTGGCTAATCTGCATATATTTTCTGAGTCCTCAACACTTATATGATGGCTTTCAAAACGTACCCCTCTTTCTACTGGGAGACGGTGTCTGGCATCATTAAGTTCAAATGTCGAACAACAAACTGACGGCAATGCGTTACTATCCGTATCGAATACTGAGGCATCGGAATGAAATTAAACCCGTTAATAGAAGACGTCTGTCCCTATAAAACTTGGTTGCAACTACTTTACTGCGACAATTCTGATTGAATCAACATTACATGATCAACTAAAAACTGTTTACATCTTTTTAAAGCAATTGAATATATGATGAATATACGTGACTATATTGCATATTTTACTGGTAAGCGTATGTCTGCTAAACTGCTTATATATATATATATATATATATATATATATATATATATATATATATATATATATATATATAAAGGAAGAGGTTAGAAAAAAGAATATATAAAAAAAAAAAAATAAAGGAGAAACCGAAAACAGTTTTGGTTGTAATATGGATAATAATATGTGGTAATATCCACTCTTTACCTGAAGAAGGTCGCAAAATCCTAAACACACGTTGTAAAATTATGGAAAATAAAGCATAATATATATTTTTTTTTAAAAATCCACATTACAACCAAAAAACGTTTGCGGTTTCTCTATACTTTTATATATATATATATATATATATATATATATATATATATATATATATATATAAAAAGAACAGTAAGATATTCCAAAATTCGCTTGAGGATGAAATGTAAATAATGTCTTTAATTTAATTGCAACATTAAATTCGTGGCTTTTAGCTTCCATTTTTGAAACATGGTTAGAACTGTGTAGCGAAAAAAACATATTTTAAATCAATTAATTTCTAATATATATATATATATATATATATATATATATATATATATATATTAAATTTAAAATATAATTCCTTCATATACAGAATTACCATGTTTCAAAAAACTTTTGCTTTTTTGTTTTTGAAACATGTGTAGCGAAGGAACCATATTTTTAAATCAGTTAATTTATAATATTTATACTCTGTAAATTTACATTGAGCACTGTTTTGTAAAAAAAAAAAAAAAATATCAATAAGAACACTGGATTACTGATCTTTCTTTAACTGTAATATATATATATATATATATATATATATATATATATATATATATGTATGGTTCACGGAAAAGTATACACGCTTTGACATCTGATAACTCTGATAATTTTTCATTTCTAACATTGATACCATTGTATGTTTCCACGTATAAGTTTAACTATATAATACAAGACCCCAAACCTAGGTAAACATTTCGTGATTTTATCTGATATCCTTAATGTAAGCCAATCGACTGGGACCTATATGACAAAACTGTAGCTCTTTGCATCAGATGGCGGTGATCATCGTAATTTTGAAGGATTTTAATTATGTAGGTATTTTTAAAAAATCATTTCACCCCAAACAAGGCAGGAATATCACTAGTACTCAGGGGTTGGGGTTACATAGAGTGAAAATGGCAGAAAAGATTTAGTACTATGAGTACTTGAGGAAAGGACAGAAGGTGAACTGGATTCAAGATGGCGATCGACATTGCATTAAAATTTTGAAGATTTTATTTATCAGGGAAACAAGTAAACGGAAGAAGATTCCACAGGCAGGAAGTACGAGAAAAGAGGCCGTTGGAGTAGAAGTAGCGGTTGCATTTAACTATTTCAACAGTAAACGTGTGGGATCTAGATACCTATCTAGCAGTGCTCTTAAATTCATGTAGGCGGGACACCAGCGAAAAAAAAAAAAAATCAAAGCAGTTGCCATGAAAATATATGTCGAAAAGACAGAGGGAAGCCACATCACGTCGGTGAGAAAGTGACTGAAGTCGAAATGCCAAGTCAGGATTGATTACATTACAGCTCCTTTTGTGGATGTTATCAAGCACCTCTAGATGAACAACAGGAACACCAGACCAGATATGGCAGCAATATTCAAAGCCCGGACGAATGGTAGATTTATAAATGTGCCACATGGACTCTGACAACAAAAATTTTCTAGCAAAACACAGTGACCCAACTTTCCTTTCAGTAGATGCAGCAATTGATTCGATGTAGTCGCTTCACTTCCAGTCAGTTGAAAACGTGAGGCTAAGTAGTTTCTCTCCAGGAGTCTAGCATTATCCATGATAATAGCAGACAGAAAAGTTTTTCTATGGTAGTTAAATGAAAGTAATTTTGTTTTGGAGGTGTTAATATTTACAAACCATTTTCTGTCCTAAATAACTACTGATTGGCTTGTATGTGTTTTAGTTTTTTTTTATACTGCAATGAGAAATAAAGATTTTATGGCATTTAAATAAGTTGTTTATCACCCCCGAAAAAAATCCGTATAATGAACGTTACTGAAGAATAAGGTTTGCATGTTATATTAAATGATGTTACTTAACACCACAATGATAATGAATTTTAATTAGAAATATAGATTGCACGTTGTCTTAAATGTTGTTATTTAACACTATTATGAGAAATAATGATTTGGTTGAACGCTTTCATAGCTCTAGAGATCATGAACGAAAGATTTGTTTAGGTTACTTGTTACGTGGGCGTGTTGCTCAGCGGAAATTTTGCAAATTGTTGTGTAATCATCTCTCGAATATTGCATTTAAATGTAAAATCAATCTCTTGAATATTCCATTTTAATGTGAAATCAAGAAGTAAAAATAGCTTTATTAAATGTATAACTGCAGTACAGCATTATAATGGAAATTGTTTCAACTCGTAATATCTACATCGGTATTTACCATAACGAAACACTTGTTAGTCTTCAACTGTCCATGGCGCAAGCATTACTAATTACTGGTGCCGATACATACACTACAGGATTTAAAGCTTTTTGTAATAGTTGCATTAAACGACTCCCTATATTGGGGGTAATTTTTAATATTTAATACTCGCCTTATATGCGGGAATATACGGTAAGTGTAGTTTTCTGAAAATTAAAATAAGAAGGCACAAACACTTAATTTCTGTGTCGCCGTAATACCAACGAATAAAATAGTTTTCAGTTTTTGTACTTGATGAATGATTGATGAATGAAAGGGGGAGGGCGAGATGGGGAGAAGAGGAAGTGACAACGGTTTTTTGATATCACACTGCGTGGGTATTATAAATTTTTTTCTATTTTTTTCCCCCGTGATGCAATAGTTAGGACGTGTTACGTTATTGGCTATAAATGCTAGGTTCTTCCTTCGTTCATTTGCGTTCTAGTAGCCTGAAAATCGCAAGAGCGGGAAACTTGAGTCGGTACTTGAGCTGCCCTTCATTGTGGGTTAACGCTGTCAAGCAGTTTTTCTCTCTCTAGTTAGTCTACGGGTTGAGCACTTTAATATACTACATAAGCAGGTGTTTTCCTTTTGGTCTTGCTTTTTTCTTTTCCCGTTCGGTATCTTTTTCTTGTCTAAGTTATTAGGTCTTTTGAGAAGTTGTTTGTTCGGTCGTTTGTCCAACATTGTTGTTTTATATACATGCATACATACATACGTATATATGTATATATTCGACGTATGAAGGTCAAGCAGATCAGTTTCCAGGAAACCGACAGCTCGACACATGAGATTTGACTATAGTGGTGAAGGCTTCGTGCAGGACTATCCACATTTTTTGAAGGGCCGAATACAGAGACCTGGTGCACTAAGTGCCACAAGGTCCCCAAACGACCTTTTTTTGAATTCTGAGTTGACCTTCTCCTAGACCAGTTGCCATCCAAGGCTATAGAATCCAGTCTGTCCTGCTATTTTACCCATAGCTGGAGGGAGAGAAAGAGGATTCATACCTTTCCCAAGGGTATTAGCACGTAAGTGAATGTAATGGATTCGACTGGAATTCGAACTCGGCTCTGCGATTCCTCAATCCAAGCCGCTATCCATTACTCCACCGTGCCTCCTATATATGTATGTGTATGTGTGTATGTGTGTGTGTGTCTGTGAGTTTTATACTGTTGTTTTATATACATGCATACACACATATATATATAATTATTTTTTATTAAAAAAAAAATTATAACATAAGTATGTTATAAAATCACTACAAAAATAGCCATTTTGTTTCAACACACTCTGTGTCTTATCAAGTGATGATGTTGAAAATAAAAAAAATAATTATATCTGCTCTACTTTGTATTGAGCACTCTTTTAAGAATAGTAATTGTTGGTTATTGGAATTCATTCCGTATATACCAATTATATATATATATATATATATATATATATATATATATATATATATATATGTGTATGTGTGTGTGTGTGTGTGTATAAGTTGGGATCAAATATAGATAGGATCAAAAATGGGTCAGATCAAATATGGATCGGAGTCCGAGAAGAGTTTCACTTAAAGGTACTATTCAGATTTGCTTGATGAGCAAATGTTCTTCGTGTCCGAGTCGGTTAAAGCACGTCGCATCTAATGCCGGTCATTTCTGCCCAGGTGGTCGCAGGTTAGATTCCTGCTGGAGAGCGCACGTTTTTCTTTAATATGATTTCTCCAATATTCAGGAGAGTAGACGAACATAAATATATACACTGTTTAATAAGTAAGCGGAGCGCCTACTCACATATTGCACTAAAAACGGAGCTGTAAATCTGCCTATTGTAGAGAATCATCATACTAAATCACCGGGGTTCAGAGTGTGGTCTGGCTTATCACCAATGCAATTAACTGAACCGTTTTGTTTTTTTATTGGACTGTGATTGGTTCCATTGACTTCAGGCTTACAACTATCATGTTGAAACAGCAATTTTCATTCTCAGTCATATTCACTTTGAGAAAGATACATATCCACCTCTTCTCCCCCATCTATGGGTTAATTACTAGAACTTGCATCAGTAAACCATTATTGTCTTCCCCAAATTCGTACAATCTAAAATATTTTCTTGTTTTAAATAACCTATAAGTCGTAAAAAACAAATCCATCAATCAATGAAAAAATGTATAATTAAACTTGTTCTCTTTTTTACTTCGACAGCAAATTTTCAGTAGAACTTTTTAAAGATTAATTTCTTTTCGTTAAAATCTTGGCCTGGCTGGCCTCAAGATTTTGGGTTTAATCTGAGAAGAAATATATATATATATATATATACTGTATATTTAGGCAGAAAATTTTCTTTAAAGCAAATACTATTAAAAACGACAGACATTTTATATCGATTAACTTTAATGATCTGACGAGGATTATTCTTAACTTGCAGAAGTCGATCATTAAAATTAATCAATACAACATATATATATATATATATATATATATATATATATATATATATATATATATATATATATATATATAAATCATGACAATAGCAAAAAAGCAAAAAAAGAAAAAAAGGAAGAAATTGGGCCTCAGTCGGTAGAGAGAAAGATTGACGATCATACTTCTGCTTAATATGAAAGTGCTCAATAATCTATAATATAAATTTCCTGAAAGAAAAATAATCTGGAATAGAGCTAGAATCTAACTGAATACGTTGTAGAAAAAAAAAAAAAAAAAAAAAAACACTGTAACTTCAAGTTTCACGCTATGGAGTGATCCTCAGACGGTTAAGCGAAAAAAAAAAAAAAGAGAAGCAGCTTTAGCAAAAAGTAAGAAACAACCCTAAGAAAAGGTTAAGAATAAACCCTTAAATAGAATAAGAAAAAAAATCCTGTGAAAGACGGAAAACTTGTGAGCGATTATACTTTTAACTTTTACTAGTGATCATGCAATAAAAGCGTGAAGATTCACTCAACAGGGTTGCTGAATGAGGCGTTGCACAAAAATCAAGGCAGTGGAATTTATTCTTGGTTCAGCAGCATCATATCTAAGCGGGGGTCAAAGCATTAGAGACAAGTTCGCTAGTTTGTGAGAACTAAAAAGCCTACTAAGAGAAGGTGGGTTATACATGCTGCTCGATGAGGTAACATCTCTTATTCCCGTACTCACAGAGAAACAGGTGAAAAGCATAGCCAAAGAGAAAAGGATGAGAAAACTGAACCGGGTGTTAGGTAGCACAGTAGATATTTATTTATATGTTTACACTTGGCATCCATCTCCGATCATCCACACCTAATATCGCAATTTTTTTTAGAGTTGCATCTACATACATCTAGATTTACGTTGATAATAATTTCCATTTAATTTCGAGTGATCTTCCAAACCCCCCTTTAATAAAAACACACACACCTACACAGACACAGAAACACAGTAATATATATTTGTAATTAACTTTCTTTAATTAATTTATTTATAATTAACTTTTCTTCTTTACACACTTGGAATAATTTCGTGAAATAGATCTGTTTGGCTTTAGTATCTGACAAGATCATACCTGCTTCCCACGACAACCTCGTCGATACTGATCAGATATCGACTTGTGTCCCAATCGTTATCAACAACTCTTTCCATAGTTTTAGGCCCTCTTAATCCAGAGATACATCTCAAGCATTTATAGTTGAAACACCACTTTGCTCTTCTATAAAAAGGAAGCACCCACAATGGTCGTTCTTTTAGTAAATAATTTAACACTATCGTCTTGAAGTAAAGATCTTATACACTTAAAAGGCATACCTCTAAAAACACGACACTATCCAATGATAATTTACTCTCTTATCTTTCAACTAATTCATGCTAAACACTCGATTAGCATTATAAATAAATGTAATGTTCACTATCTAAATCCCAAATTTTGCAAAAGGAGAGATTTCTTTTAACCACACATGGTTCTTTCAATCTCTGAATCAGAAACTACAGACAAGATAAAAGAAGGAAGCTAAAACAAATCGTGCGTAATGGTTTATGTAAAACGTAGATTTTATGTAAAACGTATGGTTAATGCAAAACGAAGGCGCGTAGCAGGTATTGGAAAAGTTATTTTAAAATTCTCTTCAGAAACCAAAAAAAGAAATACAAATCTTAAACGAAAAAATTTATTTGGTCTTCAGCCAAACATGCATTAGTGCAATATTACTTCACAAACAAAACTAGTATATATATATATATATATATGAATGATAAAAATGTAGTTTTAATGTATATTATATTTATGTGTAAAATTTCAATATTAATTCACAAAAAACTAATGTATATATATATATATATATATATATATATATATATATATATATATATAAAATAATATTATTTTAATGTATGCTATATTTATGTGTAAAATCGCAATATTACTTCACAAAAAAATAGTGTATATATATATATATATATATATATATATATATATATATAAATATATATATATATACGATAAAAATATAGTTTTAATGTATAGTATATTTATATGTAAAATTTCTTAGTATCAATGGTAGAGCGTACGTATATATGAAAGTGGACATGAAAGTCAACACCCAGCGATGACTTCAATGTACACTTTTATATTTACATACGCTGTTGGTGTGTGTTGACTCAATATCCATATATATATACATACATACATATATATATATATATATATATATATATATATATATATATATATATATATATATATATATGTGTGTGTGTGTGTGTGTGTGTGTGTGTGTGTGTGTGTGTAAAATATATAGAAAATAGGAAAGAACTCGTTAGGTAAATAATCCAAAGTTCTTTAGTATTTTTGTTATTATTTAAAAAAATAGTGCGCCATACAAATATATATATATATATATATATATATATATATATATATATATATATATATATATATATAACTGGACATTGAAGTCGCCGCTGGGTGTTGACTTCCATGTACACTTTTATATATACATAAGCTCTATTCCTGATATTGAGCACTTTAACCATAAATATATCATAACATAAAAGTGTATTTTTATCAAATATATATGTATGTGTGTTTTGTGTTTGTGTGTATGTGTGTTTATGTCACTGTATGCATATATGCTGTAGTTAAACTGAAAGGGAACTTTTATTATATCCATTGTAATGGTATATTCATTTACAATCGTCATGTTTGAAGAAAACCCAAGAAGCTTATGGAGATAGAAAAGCCCAGGTAGAGAAAAGAAAGACCAACTCAGTTACGCAAAGAATAATCGGGCCAATAGTACACAGGGGTCAGGAATCCAGTCTGATACCGTAAAATAGAATAAGCTGCCCTCTACGGGAGGTACCACCTTCGTAAACTTAGATTGAAACTACGCAAGTTGGAGGCAGCCGAGGCAGCACCCACACTGCAATACGCCATACTTCTTACTTACCGTAATTACAAGGGAATTTATGCTGACACTGTTAAAAGAAAATACAATGAACTAAATAAGAAGAGACATTCAGAGTGGGACACATTAAAAGAAGCAATAGCGACATCAGAAAACGAGACAATCCCAAGGAAAAGTAGTCAATGAAAAAAAAAGTGGATGACATGAAATTCTCGAATTGATGAAAGTGAGACAAAGTATAGGCTAAGAGAACGTTGCACAAAGAAATTAGAAACACATGCAGACAGGCAAAAGAAGAATAACTTAATAAAGATGTGCAAAAATAGAAAGAATCGAGAGTCATGTTTGTGTAAAAGAATAAGAGAGATAACAGGACAAAATATGAGCTCATCGACAGGATGCATAAATCAAAAAGGAGGGAATGTTTGTAATAGAGAAAGAAAAATACTTCAAAGATGGAACGAATATATTGGAAAACATTTCCACAAGGAAAGAAGAAAACCTGGTCAATTTTGATAAAGTACGGCACAAAGAATTGTTTGAATTACTCGATAAGCTTCCACGATGAAAGAAGAAAACCGGTAATATACAAAAAAAAAAATAAATAAATAAAAAAAAAATAAATAAAAAAAAAAATTAAAAAGTGAAATTATAAATGGCCAAATTGAAGAGAAACAACGCAGCAAGACTTGATAGGAGTGTTATAAATATGCTGGCAGTATCAGATGGTTTCAGCATTGACAAAATTATAAAAATGATAAATAAAATATACGACAGTGGTGAGATACCGGAAGACCTTCGTAAATATCAGTCTAATTTAGGCCAGAAATGTGACAAAAACAGTGCGGTTTCGTTAAAAACACTGAAACAAAGAATGCCATATGTATGCTCAGAATGATATTAGAAAGTATTACAAATGCAAAGCGATCTATACTTATTCAAAAAGTTTGATAAAATAAGCCCCAAAGAACTGTTTTAAGTACTAGGTAAGCTTGATTTATTTGAGAATGATACTAGAATAATCCAGAACTTATATTGCATAGCGAAAGAAAATGAGTTCAGTATATATACAAAAACTAAAATTGTGTAAGACAATGATGTGTCTTCTCAATAGACATATTCAACCTTTACAGTAAGACAACCCTGAGAGAATTAAAGATCCCACCAATATTCCTTATTGTTGGCCACAATCTTAACAACATAAGATATTCAGTGTTGATAACACACGCAGAAAGGATACGTTAGGTACTTCTACAGAAGGTAGTAAAGGAAAGTGAGAAGAAAAGACTTAGCACCAACTGTAAGAAGACAGTAATGTTTTAACAGATGATGAAAAGTGTGACACTGAAATCCGAAGATGCATTGGAATAGTGGAATATGCATTGCAAAAGCTAAGCAAAGTATTAAGAAACTGGAAAATTTCGTTAGTAACTTACTGGTATGTAATATAGGTCCTCCAAAATAGCAATGGATGATGGACAATCTCCTTGCAGATGAAGTAGAGACTTGAGACAACAGAAATGTGTATAAGATACTTTAGACTGAACATATGAGTAACGACGAAGTTCTAAAGAGAATTGAAACAAAAAAAGGACACTTATTCTTAGAATCAGAAAGACACAATTGAAATTTCTAAGGAACATATTGAGGAAAGAGTGCTTGGAGAATTTGACACTCAAAGAGGCACGGAAAACAGTGAATAACTTGCCTAACGAATTTGTGTAAATGGATAACAGAACAGGAACTAGGAGTTATAAAATATAGACAAACTTTAGGCAGAACTAAAAAAAAGAAGGAAGTTGTGGAGAGCTTGCATCTTCCACGTCCTGAAGAGACAGGGCACAGATAAGAAGAAGCGGGAGGAAAAGACTTGAAAATGAATGACTATCTACTGACCCCGCTCTGTCCAATTGCCAAAAGTACTAACACATTGTCTCCGACAATGACATATGTAGTTGTGAGCGTGTGAGCAAGTCAGTAAAGCACGTTTCCTTACAGGTCCGGGCACCTTCTGTAGAAAATCAACTACACCCATTGTCAACCTCGGCAGGAACCAACCATATAAGGAGGTACATATCTATAATATTAATTTATGACTCACGTACCACATTAATTCTCGTCTAATCCAAAATGCATTTTCCCCGTGACGAATAAACACACCTATATAAATACCACGCTATTGTGGCACAAGAAACGTTTACCCTTTTTAAGAGCATTATTTAATGTTTCTGTACCTGGGATTTCTCTCCAGTGGATGATCTCTTTGTTTGGCGCAAAACCTGTAACTTTTATCTGATCTTGTCAACAGAGAGCAGTGCATTTCCGACCGGTTTCAAGTAACCTTCTCGAAATGGAAAGCGTTGCCGGTGCAGCTCGTCTACGAAAAAAGATCAACTCTCTCCCAACCTGTGTTGTTAGCAAGATTTTGAATCAGCTTATAGCCAAGGAGTGGCTTGAGAGCTCATGTCAAAAGAGTTGGTGCTTACCAAGGTCATCTATTTGCTTTTCTGTAAAATTTGGAATAAACGAATTGAAGCTTTTGATATTTCTCTGTCCAAATGCATCGAGTGACAGGGGAGAGAGAAGGAGAGAGAGAGAGAGAGAGAGAGAGAGAGAGAGAGAAAGAGATAGAGAGGTTGGGGAGAGAAGAGAGAAAGAGATAGAGAGGTTGGGGAGAGATGAGAGAGTAGACTAGAAGTAAAGGAGGCGGAATGAAAAAATCCATCAATAAAGAATATTATGATAGAGGAACTAGTACATAATGAATAATACATGCTTCTTTCACAAGCCTGTTAGTAGTATATAGATGTCCGATTATATATATATATATGGTTTATCAAATATACTTTTACAAACTTTGTAGATGAGTTCCTGACAACAAAGCAAGGTAAATGTTTAGAGATGTGCGATTATACATACATACATATATATATATATATATATATATATATATGAAGAAATATACTCTTAAGGTGTGCTATATTCATGCGATAAAATGCTCAATATCAGAGATAGAGCGTGTGTAAATATTAATGAACATTGAAGTCAACACCTGCTAGATGGAATCGTCAGGCCACAATTGCGGCTAGCATGAAACAGCCTGTCACCTCTAAACCTTGACTTCAATTTCACATATATATATATATATATATATATATATATATATATATATATATATATATATATATATATATATATATATATATATATATATATATATATATATATATATTTTGTTTGGATAGATGTGAGTTTGTGACCCTCGGTTTCACGCTTTAGCGATCGTCAGACAAACTGATTAATGTTTTAAAAAATTTGGGTTTATGTAGATTGCGTGTATTGGTGTTATTGTGGAAGTGGTGGGGGAAATTTCGTCGTTTTGTCATTCATCGTACTAACGCAAACATCGATATATGCAGACACATATACATACTTGGTCGCCCGTCGGGACTCATACATATATAAACGTATGTGGGCAGTTTCGGCTATGACACATGTATGTATACGGGTGGTGTTATGTCTATACATACGCATTTGTATGTTGAAATGTTGAAATTTAAACATTGGAAGTGTGGCGGAAATGTCTCGTTAATGTCTCGTGAATGTATCCATGTCATATTATGTATGTTTTATTTTTTTTTTTTTCGCTGAAAAATATTTCCTCGCATGTATGTATATACGTGTGGTGGGGTTTGTGTAAAATTATTATTTATATTTATTTTTAAATTTTTGAAAAAAATGGGGGTTTATTTGTTATATTTAAAGCTGGTTATTTGTTTGTTTTTGGTGACTGTGTATATGTAACAGGTAAAAGTTTGTAATCCTTATTGTTTAATTTATATGGTGATGTTTAATATACTGGGTGAGAGGGTAGTTCAATTTAATAACGGGTCTATATGATATGATGTGATAGTAATGTTTCAAGGGATTGGAGACAATGATATTTAGCTAATAGTTATTGTAAATTGGAAGAAATTGAAAATTGGTAGAAATGATTAGTAACGGTGGTGGGAGAATGATAAAACCATGAATGTAGTTATAGTGGTGGTAGCTTGAACTAAAAAGTGGTTGTTGGTGTTTTATTTTATTTTTGTTTTATTTTGTTATCTCTATTAATTTATTTTGGTATAAATCCTGATAATAGGTATTCTGTGTAAAATTATGGTAGTTGAAGATTGCTATAATTTTTAATTTTTAATTACAAAATTATTATTGTTATTATATTAAAGCTGCCTGGTAATAGGTGTTTGTTCTCATGGTTACATATGGAAATTATATCTGATCATATTGTTTTAAGGTATTAAATATGCTGGGTGATTAATAAAGATTGTAGTGGATTATATGTTAATAGTGGGTGTGATGTGTAAGTGATGGTGCTGTGTGTTGGTGGTAATGATAATATTGATAGTTAATAGATATTGTAAAGTGGTAAAAGTGATTACTAATGGTGGTACAATTATAATAATGATAGGTGCAATTATTTTGATGGTATCTTGAAATTAAATTGTGATTGTTGGTGGTTTGTCTGTTTTATCCGTTTGGTATGAATTCGGATAATAGGTACTTGTTCTCATGCCTACATTTGGAGATTATCTCTGATTTTTTGTTTAGCAAGTTCTTTTGCGGTTTGTGTGATATTATTGCTACTTTTCGTGTAGGCAAAGTAGGCATTTTTTCGTAATGTTGTTGTAGGCAGGGCTTTTTTTTAAATATTTCCCAACTTATTGTTGGTGTGATGTTTTTGTCTTTTTGCTGCCATATGTATGTAGAAAGTGTTGTGCTGTTCGAATATTTCCTGTTGTTGAATGAAAGGTTGTGATTGTCATTCCTCATCTTGAATTGACCTTCGGTGGCACCGATGTAGTGCATAGTGTTGTTGTTTGTACTTACCTTGGCCTTGTATATTGTGTTCGTAATTTGGCAATTTCCCTGGAGTGGACATGTTGTTCTGTTTCTGCAGTTGCATATTCCATCCTTGGTTACATTTTTGTAGGTTGTCATTTTTTTGTTGTGGCTTTTGATTATTTCTGTTATGTTTTTTGTACAGCTGTAACTGATCTTTACGCTATTTGTTTTCTTCAGTGAAGTGTTTTTCTATTAAGTTTAGGAATATTTTGCCTATGTTCGTTTTAACAGTTTTGTTATATGGTGATTAAACCAGATAATGTTTCTTCTTTCTGTTTCTGCGTTTTGGCTGTGGAGGTATATATTGTAGTTGTTGTGTGTAACCACTTGCTTTTAGTGCTTCGTTGTATGGTGCTATTTTGCTATTGAAAATTTGCATGTTAGATGAGTTCTCAGATAGTCTGCGGCTGATTGATTTTGGTATTTGTTTGATGATAGAAGGTGGATGGTTGGAGGATGTGTGTATGTAAGTTGGTGTGTCATTTTTTTTTTGTATGGTTCATATGTGTTGTTGATCAGGTTAAGAGTGACGTCAAGGAAGTTTACTATAGTTGTGCCTGTATTTATCTCTATTTTGAATCCAATGTTTTTTAGGAGGTTCACTATTTTCTTCCCGAATTTGTCTACTTTGGAGCCATTGGATTCCCTTATTAAGATAAGACCGTCATCTCTGTATAATCCTGTGTCCTTTCTCTCCAGGATTCTGGCCAGGTATGATAGGATGAGTATGCCTACTAATTCGCATATTTCTGCTCCATCGTAGCTACCCATTGTTACCTCAAACAGGTTGTGGTTTTGTTTCTTTGCCTATGGTTCATTGTTGTGGAACAGCAGGGATTTGCGACAATGCTTGATTATTTTTATTTTTCAGCGAAAAAAAAATATACATAATATGACATGGATACATTCACGAGACATTAACGAGACATTTCCGCCACACTTCCAATGTTTAAATTTTAACATTTCAACATACAAATGCGTATGTATAGACATAACACCACCCGTATACATACATGTGTCATAGCCGAAACTGCCCACATACGTTTATATATGTATGAGTCCCGACGGGCGACCAAGTATGTATATGTGTCTGCATATATCGATGTTTGCGTTAGTACGATGAATGACAAAACGACGAAATTTCCCCACCACTTCCACAATAACACCAATACACGCAATCTACATAAACCCAAATTTTTAAAACATTAATCAGTTTGTCTGACGATCGCTAAAGCGTGAAACCGAGAGTCACAAACTCACATCTATCCAACCAAATATGTTAGCTCTATCTCTGATATTGAGCGCTTTTAATAAATACCGCGTATATAATATATAAATAATTATACATATATATATTTATTTATATTTATATACACTTTTCATATATATATATATATATATATATATATATATATATATATATATATATATATATATATATATACGTGTGTGTGTGTGCGTGCGTGTGTGGAGAGGTACTGAGCTCAATGGGACAAAACCACTTGATGTGTACATGTTTTTATGTGTCATATATATATACGTATGTATGTATAAAATAGGATACAGAATCCAGACACACATACTTGTTTCCTTGTTATAGTAGGACGAAACGCGTAATGAAACGGATTTTCCATTAGGAATCTATATATAAATAATAATAATAATAATAATAATAATATAAATAAAATTATAATACACCTTTTAAATATACGTAAAGACTACTTGAATTTAACTTATCTTTTAGACCAGCACAACTTCTGCCAAAAAAAGTGCTCAATTTACAGAACGATAACATACAATAAATCAATGGACATATCTCCTTGACCGAATCTAGAGTTTTGTATCGAATTGCTCGCCGAGTTCAGATGTTCGCGATTTTTTTTCTCTCTCTTTATATGTATATATATATATATATATATATATATATATATATATATATATATGCACACACACACACACACACACACACACATATATACACACACACACACACACACATATATATATATATATATATATATACATACTCGTTGATAATACAATTATAATAGCCTCATCCACATTTAATAAAAGGCTAAAAATAAATGAAGTTTTATTAATAAAAAGAAAATACCAAGACTCAATAATATCAGCTTTGAACTCGGCCACGTTGTGCCGACCGTGTTATGGAAATAAAACAATCCATACATTTAGTTGTAAGTAAAAATATGCATCTTTGATAATGGCTAAAATTATAGTCGAAAGCAGTAGGACCTTTCAAAAAATTTGGACAATTTTTACATAATTTACGGCCAGAAAAGAAGAAAATTATAAAAATACAAGAAAAATCTGAATAATAAGCTGAACCGCAGTAACTTGTCAGTCTTTTTAATGGAATATATATACATATATATATATATATATATATATATATATATATATACGTGTGTGTATGTGTGTGTGTTTGGTTTGGTTTGGTTTACAGCATATCAACCTCAATGGGTTATTTAATGCCGACTAGATTTTTATTGCTTGTATTTTTTTAAAATGTATTGCTGGTAATTTTTGTTCAAAAATTAATTGCTGATAATAATTTTTTACAAAGTATTTCTGATATTAAATCCTGTTTTTACACTTTGATTTCCGTTTGGGGGTTAACTATTTACCCATAGCTGGGACCCTAACAGGTGCTACGACTCCGGAAAACTTCCAGAGGCATTGCTGTTCGACGTAGTTTATCGTCTTGCCCAGGACGCTGATGTAGTTTATCGTCATACCTAAGACGGTATGCGTGTGTATGTATTTTAAGTTTAAAATTTCAGCGTCTCCTTTATTTTGTGCGTATATGTACTTACATCAACCTATACATCACTTTACTCCAATGAAATCGTAAAGAACGAAAGCATCATACGAAACCTTTTCCAGTTTGTCATTAATCTTTTTAACATTGTTCTGGTATATATAAAATTATATATCATTCTTCTCCCATATATATATATATATATATATATATATATATATAGATAGATAGATAGATAGATAGATAGATAGATAATATTAGTGGAAAATATACATACATATGCAAAATATATATAAAAAAATACCCATACATGTATATTTTCAGAAAAATTTTTTCCAAGAGGAAGAATCCAGGTAGAACTCAATGTCTAGGACAGAGTAAGCGGCCCTTTAAGTAAACACAATTTTATTTTCCTTCGTCCCATCTCTCTCCCCCACTTCTTCACTTTTTTTTTCCCCTACCTCCTATCCTAACTTCTATTTGTCTATGGTGTGTATATGTCACCACGAAATGTATCTTTATGCATTAGACATCCGTCGACTTTCTTTCTCTCCTCTTTTAAATCCCCCCCATCTCCTAAAATTCTCTCTGTTAAGGTTTCATCTCCTCCTCCTCATACTTACACTTTCTCTAAATTCTGTTTTGATTTCCGGAGTTGTTTTTCTGTTTTCATTTTGAATTTGTAGGTCTGACGATTTGGATCGTATTTACGATTCCAATGGAATAAATTATGACCATGGAATATTAGTGTTTAAGCCTTTTTTATATATATATATATATATATATATATATATATATATATATATATATATTCGCTTTTTAATCATTAGATACGCTTTCTGATCATGGGTTCGGATCTCACCATGATCGATTAGTCAGGAAGGAGACTTCCTGGTGTCATTGGTCTATAGGGGGCGAGCCCAGGGTGCTTCACCTTTGGAAAGTTAGTGAAAACCATACCACAGGTTGACTCACGGTACTAGCTCTGCTAACACAAAATCACACGTCATCGTCGCCGAGGGCTTGAGCGTACTTGCCTTGTTCAGATTGTTGAACACGACAGATAACACCGCTCCCAGAAACTATAACTAATGTTTTCTCAGCATAGTTGCAGTATAAACCACAGGTGGGCTCTGTGGGTGCTGAACAAACACAAAATGTCCCTGAGTACTAGTAGTCATTTAATGGCTGGCCGAGTATACCAGTCTTTTAAGGCTGCTAGCCAATCCCAATTGCAGAGTTCACCTGTCGTTTATATTGCGTCTATGCTAAGCGGACCTTAGTTACAGTTTCCCGGAGAGAGCGCATTATCTGCCGTACTGAACTGTCTGAACAGATTCAATATGCTCAAACCCACAGTCACCGAGGGCTCCCAAATAATTTCCATGGTTTTGAGGCAGTTTCCAAATATTATTTATAACATAATGTATAAGCAACTGCGCTTGGATTTTGTATATATATATATATATATATATATATATATATATATATATATATATATATATATATATATACAGAGTGTGATGCATAAATTCTTGCCTAAATTTAGCAATAATGAAAATCACGCTGACATCGCATTTTGACAGATATATTTACCAAAATGACACAAAGTTATCTTGAAATACTAAAGAGTAAATTTATTAAATAAAATCGACATTGGCCTCAACCACGGCCTCTAAACGACTTCGAATCTCTTGCAACACTTCCAGGCAGTTTTCTTGTTTAAGTTGGTGAATGCTGCCATAATTTGCATTCAGTTTATCTTCGGTGTTAGAAGGAGTTTTGTTAATCTCACGCTGAACTGTGCCCCACAAATTGAAGTCTGAGAAGTTAGGTGACCAGATGTAAGGGGTGATGGGGTCGCAGAAATTGTCTGACAGCAATGACTGGGTTTTCCTACTTGCGTGACCTGGTGCAGAGTCCTGTTGCCAGACATAATGTCTTCTAGTAAGCACCCTCTTGACCCAGGATAGCACTACCCCGTCAAGGCACTTTATGTAGCCTCCGTTAGCCTGGGACAGTCACCAGCAAATTCAGGACTGTTTTCCTTATCAGAATGATAAGTGAGTTTTACAAAATGCTGTACCTTCTTAATCACCATTAGACTCATCTAAGTCTTTCTGAATCCTCTGCAATGTCCTCAGATTGACACACAAACACTCGGAAATGTTCGTATTGGAGCTTCCGGCACGAATGCCAAGCAGCACAACAAGCTATGCTGGACATGAAGTGATACAATTCAATGTCTAATAAAAGTAGGTAAGTAAGTAATTTTTTTAGAATTTGATTGTGAAAATTAGTATTTAAATTAATTTAGTTTGGGATTAATTTATGTGTTATATATTTTGAATAACCTGATGCCAACCGTTGTCTTTTACTTGATGAATACCTATGAATGTTCCTCAACTCACAAATTTTGTAAAACCAATAACAATATTGCTCTTGTATATAAATACTTGATACAAAAAATCCTTGCGTTTGCCTTTATAACGTCTCACTGAAGACAAAACACATCGGCTAAGATAAGTTTTCATTTTGTCTTTATTCATATTGTAATTTACAGTTATATTTTATCTGGAATTTTTACACAGATATATATATATATATATATATATATATATATATATATATATATATATATACCCCCATCTTTCCCTGACTTGACATCTATGAAAGTAACTCTATACTGATACTTATTATTAACACCCAACACACGCCTACCCAATTTAAACAATTCGCCCTAGCTGTTACCATGGAAATTTTGATTTCAATTATTAAAACACATAATTTTCAGAAATACGTTATTCAAAAAAAAAAAAAAAATTCGCTTGAAGAGGGAACAGAGCTTACTTTAACTCAATTTAATTCAAATAATTATATTGAAGTTTTCGGCTCTTGTTTTGAAACATGAGACCTCTTATGTCACGAGTTGGAATCATATTTTTAAATAAATAATTAATATATATATATATATATATATATATATATATATATATATATATATATATATATATACATACATGTGAAAAGCGGGGAAATAATTCATTGCAGTTCTATGAAACTATTGCAGAATTGCATATTTTGAGATTGACAATTAAGTATTTAAACAAAAGTATTGTTATTTAATATCGGTCATGCTTTATGGCAGTAAATTATGAACCATCTCTACTCTGATAAAAAAAAATCTGATTTGAGACAAAAGAAATTTGATTCGACAGGAGGATACTGATAATGCTAGCGACTGAAGAGGTGAATTTGGAGAACATTTCAAGAAAATGAAACCAATAAAGACGATTGTAGCCGTTGTAATTTCTAGGACACATAATGAGAAAAGAGGGCTTGTAGAATGCGACACTCACAAGACATAAAGAGGGACATAGGGGAAGAGCGAATAACCTACTTAACAAACTTGTGCGAATGGATGGCAGCACAGGGACTAGTAGGGGTAGTGAAAATACAAACTTTACTAAGATCTAAAAAGGATACGACATTGTGGAGCGCCATGATCCCCACGTCCTGAAGGGACAAGACACATAAAAGAAGAGTAATTTGAACTGTAAGTATCTTCAATTGTTTTTTAAGTTAATTATAATAATATTGAAAAACATAAGTGAATAATATTGATATGAAAAATAGCAGAAAATCTAGAAGCCAACAGTTGCGTTTTCGAGTGTTACATCATCAGCGCAGCACCTTTATAAGCATTGCATTCTGTTTCATTCAAACTAACATCTATTTTTAAAAATTTATCCTGACGTTTCTTTCGCTGTACCACTAACTATTCTCACGTGTATGTTGTCTTCTGGAATGGCGAATTTTGTTTTAAGTGGATAAGTGCTTCCCTTCCTTATACGTCATATCCTGTACACTCGTTGATGGCCGCTGATCTTTTAGTGAAGATATTCCTGGCTTTAAAGTTTTCCTTTGATTATTATTTTTTGCAAAGCCAACTGCTTTAATTTTCATTTACTTCTCAATGAACTAACGACATCTGCCAGAAATCCGCACGAGAGAGTGGCATGTTGATTCTCAGTAACGAAAAATTGGCTCAGACAGATATTTTTTAAGAGATAGGCGACCATGACTCTCCACGGATATCTTTTATTCGTTATGTATAGATTACCAAAACTTCCTCGTCCTGAGTATGACAATAAACTACATCCAGCAGTATAACTTCTGATAGAGGGAGGGGGGGTTGAAGAGCGTGGAACAATTCCTTAACTGCTGTTGTTTTCAGGTCAACCTTGACCCGGGATGTAGCAACTATTAGGGTCTCAGATAATGAACCCCCAAACTGAGCTCAAAAAATAAAAATAAATTATCAGCAACAGATTTTTGTAAAAGAAAAAAAAAGCAATAGATTTTTGTAAAAAAAGAAAAAAATATTAGGTTGGTGCAAAATAATGACGTAATGTCGTTTTTTGACGTTAAAAGATACGTCAAAAAAACGACATTATTACGTCATTATTTTTGCACCAACCTAATACTTACTCTCACAAGAAACTTAAAGTTTGGCATTAAATGACCCATAAAGAGATGATATGCCGTTAATTACGCACACTAACAAACAAAACAAAACTTCCTGTGAAAGAATCAAATCCCGCTGGAAACACTGCTTCTCAGTCGATCACTGGTAGAAACCAGTCAGTACTTAGATGGGAACTCGCTTGTGAACACTGGGCCGTGAAATCAAAATCCTACAATCCGAAATAAGTTTCAGCTTTAAAAAAGCCATAAATAATTGACCGTGGAGTAATGGATAGTGGCTCGGATTGATGAATCGAGTTCGAATTCCAACCGAATCCATTACATTCATTTACGTGCTAATACCCTTGGCAAAGGTATGAATCCTCTTCTCTCCCAGCTATGGGTAAATAGAAGCACAGTCTGGGTTCTATAAACTTGGATAGCAACTGGTCTACCAGAGAAAGAAATGCCAACATACTGCGGAAAAAATCTGCCTCGTCAGTAATATATCGTAAGATACATGATCGCCTAAGCGTGGATCACGCATGACACATAACTGACTGAAGCCGTAAAAATATCAAATCAAATCTTGGGAAAGATTGGTTTCCCGTTATATTCTCCACGGTTTGAAATTTAGAGCCGTTTTTCTTTTAGACTGGATGCCAATCAAGGCTAGATCGGTCATTTTGCGGTGCTATTTGACTCGTAATTATTAGAAGAAATTGATTCATTCCTTTACCAATGGCATTAGTGCGAAGTGAAAACAACTGACTCGGTTGTAATTTGAACTCGCCTCACTATTTATACTATTCTACGCCAATAAACGTTGGACTAACCTCACATCCTACTTACTGAATGATTGCAATAAAATAGAAAGAGCACTAGTAGCGAATACCCTTCCTCAAACAACCATGGGATTACTCCAGAATCTTAAACGAAGCGTGCAGAGAGAAAGAGAGGGTAACCAGGGAAACAAGTTTTCCTTATTTCAATTCTTGTGACCAATTGTGTGTCCGCAGTGCGGGGCGTTCGAAAGGACAAAGGTTTATGCGTGAAAGCACCCTGATGCAGGAATGCACTCTGAGCCTGACTGATTACTGGTCACTTTACA
Organism: Acanthosepion pharaonis; assembly: GCA_903632075.3. Classification (NCBI taxonomy): domain Eukaryota; kingdom Metazoa; phylum Mollusca; class Cephalopoda; order Sepiida; family Sepiidae; genus Acanthosepion; species Acanthosepion pharaonis. The sequence continues at coordinate 323,109 of CAHIKZ030001580.1, read as the reverse complement.
TTTGCGTTCTTTTTCTAAGTCCATGTCAGCTCATGTCATGTATTTATTTAACCACTTGATTCCCGACCTGTAACTACTATGCCGGGCGTCTTTATTTAGTCATGTCATATTTGTTCAAGTCATCCTTGAAACCTCTTTGCTCAAATCACGTTAATAAATATATTGCAATCCCCTACCTTTAGACGGGTAAGTCCCCCACCTACACAATCGGCCATCTTCCGGATGAATACTTGCACGTTCGAGGATAAATTCGATGTATATGTAACTGAGCAAACTGAACCCATCTCTATTTTTTGACTCAACTGCAAATTGGATCTATGTCTACTTATCTATTAATTTATTATGACATTTTTTTTACGTATAAGACATATTTGATATAAACCGACAAGAATTGTTACATCGTTTAATTAAACAACCTAATATATGCTATTATTGGCCACCTTATATTTAGAATCAGAAATAGTTGAATTTTCTAGAACATATAATGATAAAAAAAGTTTGGCAATTTTGACACTTACTGGTTTTTGATTGATGGATCAACTTTTTGCATGTTATTTAAATATTTTAGATTGCAAGAATTTGTGGAGGGGGTATAATAATGATTTTGTGATACAAGTCTTACTATTTAACAAATAACTGCGAGGATTCATACATTTACCAAAGATATATACGCCTAAGTCAATTTGACAAATCCAACAGGAATTGGAACTTGTCTCTACGAATTAACAATTCCGAGCCATTATACATTACACTACCCGCATATCAAAGCTGACAGCACCCGGTATTCCCAAGCAGTCACCCATCTAGATAGTTACAAGGCTCGACGTTACTTAACTTTGTTGATCGTACGGGAACTGTTGATTCAACCTGATGTAGTAGTAAGCCTGACACTTACAGGAAACACTGAAGAGGAATAGACGTTAACTGCGTTAACGTGTGCATTTTGATTGATTAGTTCATTGAATTTTTTAAGGTTTACCAACCGTTTGCAGGACATTTTGCGCCAGAACGTATTAATAGATCGTAAGAATATGTTTTTGAGATTGTAATGATTAACAGTAAAGAGTAATATTAATGAACTCGTAGGTGTGAGGTGTGAGATTCGTATCTTTGGCAAGGGCATTTACGCGTAAATTCCGACTGGAATTGGAACTAATGTCACGGATTTTCAATTTTCGAGACCCTTATCCATTACATCACCCGCACATCCAAGCTAACAGCACCTGATCTTCCCAAAGTGTTACCCATCTAGGATGCTGACCAGGGTCGACGTTGATTAACTTCAGCGATCATACGAAAACCGATGTTTCAACTCGATATGACTATAGGATGGCAGAACTGCGATAGGGAAGGATGATTAAACATTATTCTGGTATATATAACATTCATTTATATATCATTTTCTCCGATCTATCTATCTATCTCAAGTATGTTCATATCTATCTATCTATCTATCTATCTATCTATCTATCTATCTATCTATCTATCTATCTATCTCAAGTATGTTCATATCTATCTATCTATCTATCTATCTATCTAATCTATCTATCTATCTATCTATCTATCTATCTATCTCAAGTATGTTCATATCTATCTATCTATCTATCTATCTATCTCAAGTATGTTCATATCTATCTATCTATCTCAAGTATGTTCATATCTATCTATCTATCTATCTATCTCAAGTATGTTCATATCTATCTATCTATCTATCTATCTATCTCAAGTATGTTCATATCTATCTATCTATCTATCTATCTCAAGTATGTTCATATCTATCTATCTATCTATCTATCTCAAGTATGTTCATATCTATCTATCTATCTATCTATCTCAAGTATGTTCATATCTATCTATCTATCTATCTATCTCAAGTATGTTCATATCTATCTATCTATCTATCTATCTATCTATCTATCTCAAGTATGTTCATATCTATCTATCTATCTATCTATCTATCTCAAGTATGTTCATATCTATCTATCTATCTATCTATCTATCTCAAGTATGTTCATATCTATCTATCTATCTATCTATCTCAAGTATGTTCATATCTATCTATCTATCTATCTATCTCAAGTATGTTCATATCTATCTATCTATCTATCTAAAGTATGTTCATATCTATCTATCTATCTATCTCAAGTATCTTCACATCATCTATCTATCTCATCTATCTATCTATCTATCTCAAGTGTGTTCATATCTATCTATCTATCTCATCTGTTTCATATCTATGTTCTATCTATCTATCTATCTATCTATCTATCTCAAGTGTGTTCATATCTATCTATCTATCTCATGTATATGTATATCTATCTAATCTATCTATGTATGTTATATATATATATATATATATATATATATATATATATATATATATATATATACATATATATATATCCAAGTATAGTGTATACAGGAATAAATTCCAATAACCAAAAATTAGAAAGAAAAGAGTGATCAATACAGAGTAGAGCAAATATAATTTATTCGAAAATTATAACATAAATATGTTACAAAATCACTGCAAAAATAGCCATTTTGTTTCAATACTTCTGGTGTCTTATCAATTGATCGTGTTGAATGTAGAATAAGGGGTTTTAAATTGTTCAAATCGATCAAACACCCCCTTTTTGGGGTGTTTGATCGATTTGAACCCTTTATTCGACATTCAACACTATTACTTCATAAAACTCCAGTGTTGAAACAAAATGGCTATTTTAACAAGGATTATAACATATTTATATAATTTTTCGAATAAATATATATATATATATATATATATATATATATTATATATATATATATATATATATATATACATATATATTATATCGAAGAAGGGAAGTTCATATGTAAACTTAATGTACTTAATGAAATTAGTAGTAGCAACAAAATTCCCTTACTCGATATACTGATAAACACTAATAACAATTCACTATCTATCCACATAAAAAAAAAACTTACCAGCAGAAATTCCTGTACCCTTAATTATAAGAGCAAATGTATAAACTACTACAAAAAACCTATAAACCGTTCAAAAATTAATTCATCCACAAAACAGATTTTTTACAGCAAACTAAAAAATATAAAACACTCATCAATA
>CAHIKZ030001580.1:307500-315000 GCA_903632075.3 Acanthosepion pharaonis | reverse complement strand
ATGCTGGGGACTTCAGACTTTTTTTTAATTTCATTTTTTAGAATTTTTTTTATATATCTAGTCGAATTAATTTTGAAAAAAAAAATCTCTAAATGTGTTCGTCAAAATATGTATAAAAATATCCCCAGAAAATGTAGTTTGATAAAGTCCTGTTTCTTTTGATGTAGTTACATGTGCAATGTCTCTTCTAGATATCTCAGTTTCAGTAACTCAGATCTCTTCTGCTGTCGCCAGGTATTGAAATTACAGCTCTTTTGGATTGCTTCAACCAACATTTTTATCCAATGGTCCATAAGTCCTGGGGGCGTGAGCAAATTAGATGCAGATGAGTCCCAAATATTCAACATTACGTTTATAAGTCCCAAAATTTCACTCACTGATATCGCAAAGGACATATAGCGTCGTGGATAAAATGGCACTAGAACAATCTACCCGCCGTGGACTAAATTTCAACGTATATCACCTGAAGTAGGCCGGGACGTACAACGGCCGAAACGTCGGGAATATGATAATAAAGATCAGGACAACTGTCCAAACAATGTAAATAGTGTCAATAAATATTAACATACATTTGCTTTTATTTCCTTTCTGATGGAACGGAATTAATTTTCTGAATACGCTAATATTTAAATAAATTTAACTTACATTGGGTTTTATATCCTTTCTGGTGGAACGTAATTACTTATTCAGTATTTGAAGTTTAAAATTACGCAGTTTACTTTTTTTTTGCTATTGCGAGTACAAGAATTAATCGCCAGTCAGTTTTGTATTGCAATGCATTAGGTGAAACTGATCATTACACCTTTAAGCATTTAGAACAAATATTAAAATGCTATATATATATATATATATATATATATATATATATATATATATATATATATATATATTATAATTATTTTCTTTTTTAAAATATGATTGCATCGTGACACAGAAATTTCTGTTTCAAAACTGAAACTAAAATTGTAAATTTAATTATAAAAGTTATACTTAAAATTCAGAGTCTTGTTCTATTATCAAGCGATGCTAGGAATAACTTTCTAAGAAATTTACTTAATTTATAAGCGCAGACAATAATAATAGTCTATTAGTTATTAGTATAGACTAATGGTACTTTAAATGTGTAGGAATGAAATTTAAATATTAAAAATATGCTTTACTCATATTTAGATGACCCTTTTAGAAAATCTTTGTGTATAAAAATATGAATTAAGTGGATAAATAAAAATGCTACGACAGGTGAAAAACGGATGTCTTTGTGAGCAGGCACAACTTAAACTTAACCTGACTTCATAAGCAACACATATTTGATAAATAAGTTGTCTAGGAAAATTAAAACCCAATCACCCCTAATCAAAATAGATTGAATTTCCTGAACCTTAACAACTCGAAATATTACGATTGCCTGCGCTTATAAATTAAATAAATTTCTTAGAAAGTTATTACTAGCATCGCTTCATAATGGGATGATCTCTGGATTTTAAGTTTAATTTCTATAATTAAATTTACAATTTTAGTTTCAGTTTTGAAACTTAGAAATTTCAGTGTCGCGATGGAATCATACTTTTTAAAAAGAAAATAATTATAATATTATGCTCTACTGCTTGTATCAAGCACTGTTTTTTAAAAGGAAAAATAATTGCTAAGAACACCGGATTATAAATCTTACTGTTCTTTCTTATTATTTCAATTTTATTATTATTTCAAGAAGCGAGAGAAAGATCTAAAAGGTCAGCCAATCTAACAGTGAACTCATTCCACAATCCTCTCTCTTGCTCTATATGCGGCCTTCTTTGTAAATCACTAGCGATTCTTAAGTGCCACTTAAGATTATCGCACAATATTTCATAACTGAATCAATTGTTTAAGTTGTCAGATCCCCATACGTCGAAACCGACAGGAAAGTCCATTCTCTCTCTCTCTCTCTCTCTCTCTCTATATATATATATATATATATATATATATATATATACACTATAATATGTACCTGCTAAAGGTCATTACTGAAGACCGCTATTGTAAATATCAAATGAGTTTGAATGTCCAAGATGTATTAATTTAAGGTGATAATTAGATAAAGACTACAGGAGAGAAAATTTAATTTTGAACGCTTGATAAAATGGTAATTAGACTGCAGTAATATGGGAGGAGATGATATATACATTTTTATAAACTAAAACAATGTTAAGAAAATTAATGACAAAGTGGAAAAAAATCTTTGCTACTTGAAAAATTCATCGGATTAAAGTAATGCTTAAAGTGAAACATCACTTTAATCTAATGAAGTCCTAAAGGACAAAACGTGTCACATGAAATTTTTTTTACCACTTTGTCATTAATTTTCCTAACCAGAGTAATGTTGAAATCGCAATTAGTGAGTGAATTTTTGGGATTTATAAACCTAATGGTGAATACATCTAATTCACAATTCCAGTTATTTTACCTAGATAAGAATTAGGGATATATCCGATGCAGGGAAATGTGTTTTAGAGATTGAAACTTTTGTAAGAACAAATGCTTTTGTTAAAAATGCCAGTGTGCTGGAGTTTGTTGCTTAGTTCGAAGACTTAAACTTTATCGCGCCATCACAGCTAACGAAATCTCCGGTAACTGTCATATTCCCATCGATCTTAAACTAAATGATGACATATGCCATTATTTCTCTGTGTCCTAATCCAGTAAGAATCAATCTACGTTCTGTAAAATAGAATCGCAGAGGGATTTAAACAGACCGGTTCTATTAATCCTGAAATACTCTAGTAACTTCTGTCTGAATTTATGAGATAAGACGTTATCATTATTAGCCTTTAAACTCATCCATCTAGTATTTTCATTTTGATTGCTTTAGAAGCCTTATTTGAAGGGTCCGTTGCGTTCGTTAATTTTCTATGAATTTTGAACAGAAGATTATGCTGTTAATGAATACAGGCTAAGTAGGCCAAGCAGAGAAATTAGTGCATTCAATTACATATAGGAAAATTAGTGCCGGAAAATGACCAAGCGGATAGAAAGCGTTTAGCTAAATGTATTTAGTTATCTCTTTGTTGGGTTAGGTAATAACAATTTTACAATGTGCTTTCATAAAATATAAAATAATTAAAGAAAATTAAATTATACTGGCATGGAGAGCATAATAACAACTATATTCTTGATTGAATAAAGGACTCAGTTCAAAATTCACAAAGCAACCGGATACGACTCTTGAAGAAGTTTCTGAGACAGAATACAGTCAACAATATAACAATCAAGATAAAAAATAATTCGAAGAAAATCATTGCTTGTCTTCATCACGAAGAAATTTCTTTCGTTGTTTTTCTACCTAAAGTGACAGTATTTTATTCATGAATGAAAACCTTTCTTAGACTTCGTGTCGTCTTGCGTTGTTTTGTCGTTCGCTCCTAAATATTGTGTTTACAAGGTCTGCATTTTAAATTTCAATGGCAAGTTTTTAACAAAGTTAAATATTAGCAGTTCGGCACAGAACATGTTTATGTTTTCTATAGGGACCTCCACAAAAAACGCGATACCTAAGGTTTAAAATGAATTTATAAAAAATGAAACATCTTGTAGCTTTTATTTTTATATTAATTCCAAGCCAACAGATTAAATTTAATACTTCCAATAGCCAATAGTTTGCTCTATTTTACAAACTAATTTAAATTGACTGGAAGGAGTTTCTTTTGCATAAATAACTGATTAATGCCCTGTTTAATCGTCTTACATAGCAATGTAATTCTTTTTATTAAAAAATCTTCCAAAAATAAAATATACTTTTCTGAAATTTTATTTGAGGAATACTAGCTGATTTAAAGTATGATTGATCTGAATTTGAAACAAGTGTTTTTTACTATAAGTTTAAAATATCGCTGAGATGCATTTTTAACCCGCCATTAGCTGTGTTTTTAGTTGTTGACAACCTGATGAGAGATCTAATATTTTTATACGGAAACGTTATCTGTAAAACATAATTGAAAAAAAATGACCTGAGTGCCTTTTTAATAATATTTAAGTACACAGTACTCTTAAAAATTTAGGAAGAATGTTCTTCGTAATCTAATCTTTTAATGAATTTTAGAAATTTTGGCTTTATATTTATTATTGTAGCCGCTCTTATTTTCTGATAATGTCGTTTATGGTCGCCCGTACTTAAAAGATTGGGAATTTTATACATATACAAACAAATATGCTTTTTCATTTGTGATTAAGAAATATTGTTTTCACTTAATAATGATATAATCTAAAAGGTTAAAATTAATACAAAATTTTAAAGATTTAAAACTTAATAAATTTTTCTACTTAAAATTTTAAAAAATGAAAATAATTCTTGTAAAAATTAATTATTCTAACCAAAAATTTTTTTCTTAAGACAATAGTGTTCTTAATATATTTTATTGATAAAATCAATTAAAAGCTTTTTTAATTTTTTTTAATTTTAATAATGTCATATTTTTATTGCAATTTAATTTTACAATTCAATGCAGATTTTTGGTCAGTGTTGTTTCTCTTTGATAAAAACAAATGGTAATTCTTCAATGAGTCCTGTTTTTAACTACATTATAGAAATATAGACAGATACTGTTTTTAACTAATATAAATATGTCAGTTAAGTGCCATGCGGGATACACACTTAGGCGATCATGTATCTTTCGATACATGACTAACGAGGTATATTTTTTTTCCCCGCAGTAGGTTGCCATTTCTTTCTGCGGTAGACCAGTTGCCATCCAGGGTTATAGAACCAGATCTGTCCTGCCATTTACCCATAATTGAGTGGGGAGAAGAAGAGGATTCATACCTTTTCCAAGAGTATTAGCACATAAGTGAATATCAGTGAGTTATGTGCCATGCGTGAAAGGCGATCATGCATCTTTCGATACATGACTGACGAAGCAGATTTTTTCCCGCAGTAGGTTGCCATTTCTTTTTGCGATAGACCAGTTACCATCCAAGGCTATAGAACCCGGTCTGTTCTTCTATTTACATATATTATATATATTATATTTATATATGGCATCGGTCTTTCTTTCTTTCTTTCTTTCTTTTTCTTTCTTTCTTTTTAAGTTTTAATAATCATCAGTTCAGTTATGCGCCATGGGTGATACACACTGAGGCGATCATGTATCTTTCGATACATGATTGGCAAGGCAGATTTTTTCCGCAGTAGGTTGCCATTTCTTTCTGCGGTAGACCAGTAGCTATCCAAAGCTACAGGGCTTGGTCTGTCCTGCTATTTACCATAGCTGGGAAGAGAAGAGGAGGATTCACAAGTTTCCCAAAGGCATGAGCACGTAAGTGAATGTAATGGATTCGACTCCGATTCCAGTATAAATATAAATATGAAAATTTTAATTTCTTGCAAGTACATAAAATTAAGTAAGAGCGGGTAACGGACGTAGTAAAACAAACATTTTACCAAGATTTTAAAAAAAAATTGGTCACTTGTGAATAAGTTTCGAAAAATCAATTAAAATCCGACAATTATTTGAATTTTGAAAGAATTTCCAAAACAATGTATTTTTATCGCCAAAAAAGATGCTAAAATCCTTATACTAATCTTTAGCCCACCCGCTGACGCAAGAAAAACAAGATTTTTAACCAAAACTGCGAACCTATTAAAAAGGATTAACAATTTTAATAAAATAACTAAAAATACTATGATCTTTCTTCTAAATAATATTAGGTTGTCCCAAAAGTTCGTAAACACTTGCTAAAAATTGAAATTTTACTCGTCAAGTAATAACAAAAACAACAAAAATTATTCCTCAAAATAAAGAACATCATTTTCCAAGACTTTCTGCCATCGATCTGCAAGCTTTCGGATCTGGTGAAAGTACCATTCAGCCGGCTTCGAATCAAAGAATTCTTGACACGCTTCCTCGATTTCATCAAACGAGTCGAATCCACGGCCCTACAGAAAGTGTTGCATTGAGAGGAAAAGGCCGTAATCTGATGGAGCACAGTCAGGACTGTAGACTGGATGTGGCAGAACCTCAACGCCGTCCAGCTCTTCAAACTTGTCTTTGGTCTTCCTAGCGGTGTGTGGCTTGGCATTGTCCTGCTGCATCAAAGCGCGCTTTCGGTTGATCAGAGCCGGATACTTTTGCTTCAACTTTTCGTAGACACGCTCCAGTTGCTGACAGTAAAGTTCGGCACTGATGGCACGACCATTCGGAACCAACTCAAAATGCACAATTCCTTCAAAGTTCCACCAAACGCACAACATGACTTTCTTGCCGAATCGATCTTGTTTTGGAACCGACGGTGTCTCTTGCCCTTTCTGAACTTATCGCTTGTCTCGATTGTGCTGGATTGTGTTGCATAAAAATTCAATTTTTTCGCAAGTGTTTACGAACTTTTGGGACAACCTAATAACATAAACATTTTGACGAGAAAACTTTTGTTTTTGTCAAGTGTGGGTTCTTTTTTCACTATGGCATCTTTCTTTTTTAGAAACTTTTTGGATGTAGTCAATTTTATATCCTGTTTGACGTCAATGTACGTCCATCTGCTATTTGTACATTGTGTGTTTATCTTTTTTTAAGAACTCAACCACAGAGACACATAAAAGGATTAAGATATCTAACCAAAATAACGCAAGTTACAGCACCTCCTCGTACAAACAGGTGGCGTCTTTATAAAGAATAGAGATACGTACAATTAACAAAGTTGATTATTACTCAACCACGCTAACACACACAAGGAAATTGAAGAACGCAAAATAATTTCAGAAACAAAAATTTAATAAAGCAATTATCAAATCAGTAACGAGGACAAGCCATGGTATAAATTAAGAGATTAATGTATAAAACTAACGTTTGTATTTATGCAAATCTTATGCCCAATTAAAATTTTATGTTAATTAAGTAACAATACGTTGTTTTTTTTTTCGCTCTCTTGACATTGGAATCCTTTAGGTAAAAAAGTAGCGAAATACGGGTTCCTTTTCTAGTAAATTAATATATTGCAAAGAAACAGATTGCTTTATATAAATGTCGGGGTTGATTCATATAAATGAACTATAGACAAAAAGGGAGACACTATACATGCGCATGGGCTAATGAGTAGCTAACCGTGCGCAGCATTCTATCATTTAATCGAGTCTAAAAGAGCAACGAGGTCAGGCGTATGGACGCTTCACTTAGAGATTGCACCATCGAGTAATAACACTCTGTAGTGTTCGTTCTGTGGGCAGAGAAATGTCAAACCTGCGAAAGCACATTGCTAGATGTTGGCGCAGTATGGGTCATACACCATGAATCAATGAAATTTGTATGAGTGGGTAGAACGCGTTAAAGCGGGAAGAAGAAGTCTAACGGACTAAGATCTAATCGACCGTGAACAATGCTCACAGAAATAAAAACATCCGGGTGGTCGCCTTGATCAGGGAAGCCCGAAGAATCACGTTAGGCAATTAACGGCAGTCAGCTATAGATCTGCATAAGCTATCGTGCAGTTTGTACGCGTTGGGCACACAAACAAGCACTTCTTCATCAGCAACCT
>CAHIKZ030001580.1:217500-302500 GCA_903632075.3 Acanthosepion pharaonis | reverse complement strand
ATTGACATTACACTTGAATAGAGATTATAGCTCGCAGGGAAACAGGAGAAGGGAAGGGAGTTCCACGGGCGAGAGGTGCGAGACATGAAGCTATTAGAGTAGAAGAGACGGCTACATTTAGGAGTTTCGACAGTGAGGGGGTGAGAGCGGGATGCCAGCCTCGTAGGGCGCTGAACTCATGACGTCTGGGAACCAGCGAATGTAGCTCCTCGGAGCAATTTCCATGAAAGTGTTTGTAGAACACACAGAGGGAGGCGACGGCGCGTCTGTGAGAAAGTGTCTGTAGACGAGACGCCAGGGCAGAGCCAACCATATTGCATATCCGCATCTAGAGCCTATCAAGAACCCCGAGGCAGACAGAAGGGGCGCCAGACCATATATGGCAGCAATACTCCATGCAAGGGCGAAAGAACGAAGTTTTTAACCATTATGTAAACATAGATCAAAGATGTCCAGAAGGCTGGCATATGGTTGCTTGGAGCATTCACACATGATTTGGAACTCATTCATATCAGTTAAACTGAGCTTCATGTAATTTGTCTCGATCTCCCGAATGTGTATTGATCAGTTCTTTATGAGCTAATTCGAATGTCCCTCAGTTTTTTCAATTATTCTAGTAACGGTGGAAAAAATCATAATGCAGTTCACCATTGGTAACTACCCCAGCAAGAGGCATGCCCTGGAGGTATGTATCATGATGGGGTGTGTGATTTTCACCACTTGTTTTCATTATGTCCATGAAACTTATATTACTAAGTGAAGCCGACACTGTAAAGAGAATGATGACCAAGGAACAAATTCTTCCTTTCAGATCTTTCATGGAATAGCATTACCATTATGATCTTGTCTAAGGTCGATGCCGATGAATTGCTGCAGCACTAACATAAGCTCTTCACCTGGGCAAGAATGAAGGCTAAACCCTAAAAAAAAGCCGGGGTTTATCATTACTCGGAGGTTCTATCAGGGAGATTCTCTCCTGCATTGGAGTGACATCATCCCGATAGTCAAAGTTAACCCAGTGAAGAACCTCGGAGGACTGTATGAAATTCCACTGACTGATCGGCAGCGAGGCAAAAGAGGCGCAGAAATTGGCGCTACATAGATTTGAATCCATCGACGGAGCGCATTGAACACACGACAAACGGAAGTGCTACCAACATGGTTTGCTGCCTGGAACCGTTGCAGGTGTATGACATTATTTTGTCTCTCATTCAAAAGACACTACAAATACCTGCGCAAGTGGCTTGGAGACCCCTTTGCTTCTTCATTGTAGGACTCTATACTAATGCCGGAAATCTTCAACTTCCCATCTCCTCATTGGTGGAGGTGTTCAAGATCGGGAAGGTACGCCTTCACATGATGATGAGGGTCTCAGCCGATGTGTTCATCCGCAGAATACAGCCATATAGCAAAAAACTGACACCAAATGGTCAGCAGTAGAAACCACCCAAGAAGCAGATTCTAGCCTGCGAAGCAAGGAGATTTTAGAGGTGTTTCAAACCAATCGAGATTATAGAGGTGACTCAAACCAATCGAGGGCTCAAAGGGAAAACGAGACATGGTTATTGTGGAAATCAGGAATTTTGAGGAAGAGCAGCAAACAGTTACTGCTGTTTCTTATACAAAACAATGTTTCGACTACATGGAGCGATATTGACCCGATGAAGTTATCATGAAATACCATGATTAAAATAGAGCCATTGGCAATATCATTCCTCATGCGATCTATCTATTATCTACCAAATGTTACTAATCTCAAGCGGTCGAGTTACACTGACACCAATGTATACGCATTATGTCAATGGGATCGAGGCATTTTACGTCCCGTGCTCTCTGCATGCCCACAATGCAGATGTATACGCGGCTTCCAAAGTGCTGGAAGTGGCCAATGACTGAGTCAGGACACAGTGTGATGTAGCCAACAAATTGCTTCTAAAGGCTAGAAAACCTGTGATCGGTTTTCATAAGGAAGGTGAAGGCTCTGAGCGGAAGACCCAAATATGGCCGAACACGACGCAATTGAGTGGAGCCCGTGATTAAATGGTGTTAGTTATAACACCTTGCAATTTCTGGTACGCATCATTCAGACAGATGCACGCCCTGATATTGTAGCGTGGTCTGATTCAAAGAAATATGCCCTCCTAGTAGAATTAACGGTTTCATAAGAGAACAGGGAGACGGAGCATGAGCGAACTAAAAACCGCTACGAATCGTTGCAATCCGATTGCATGGAAAAGGCCATGCCATGTGCTACCTATTGAGATCGGGTGCTGTGGATTCCTTGGCGGGTCAATAGTTTCCTTCCTTTTGAAGGTGGGTATCACTGGCCGGAGTCTGAAGTGGGCTCCACGTCTTCTCCAAAACACTGCTCATCAGTCATGTAGTTGGATCTGGTCAAGATCCCAAATACACAAAGTTACTTAAAACCATGTTGGCAAAGCAATGATGAAAGGCATCCATTTACTACGTCATTGATAACGGTCGCTATGAGCATGTTGTGTCCTGTTTAACGATGAAAAGCAAACGCTTTTAACACTACGCTGAAATCTGATTTGCACTTGCATAAAAATCACAGATATGTCTACACATAAAAATCACAATATACAAAAGAAAAAAAAATACCCTGTCCAGTGGCCAAAGCTGCTAGTGGCGCCAGGGGTGGCGTCAGGGATGGCAGTATACTCTTAGCCACCATGACTGCATTACTTCCCCTGGTTGGCTGCTGATGAGGGAGGGGTATTACACGTATTTCACACTTTGTAGAAAAATATATGTCTCTGTGCAATGGTTTTATGCATGCATATATAAATTCATATTTTATTTATGTGTGTGCGTGTGTGAAAGAGAGAGAGTTTTTTGTATATGTATGTATGTATGTGTGCGTTTCTATGAATATATTTATATATATATGTCTGTGTGTAATAGTTTTATACATGCATATATGAATTTATACACACACACACACACATATATGCCTGTATGTATAATGGTATATATATATATATATATATATATATATATATATATAATAAAAAGCTTAAACACTAATATTCCATAGTCATTAATTTATTCCATTGGAATCGTAAATACGATCCAATTCATCAGACCTACAAATTCAAAAAGAAAACAGAAAAAAACAACTCCGGAAATAAAATTTACAGAGAGTGTAAGTATGAGAGTGTGGGAGGAATGTTAGAGCTATAGAGAGGGGTAACAGACGAGAGAAGGTGGGGGATTAAAATTTAACAAAGAGAAGTTTTAGAGAGGGGAGTCAAAGACGGTTTAAGTGAGAGAAATGTATGTGTATGCATGTATGTATATATATTTATATATTTGCATATGTATGTGCATATTTACCACTAATATTATCTATCTATATATATATATATATATATTCAATCAGTAATACAAAAAAAGTAATTTCCCTTTCAGCAGAGAAGTACCAAACAGTAATAAATAATGAAATAAATAAGGAATATGAAATAAATTTATCAAAACCATGTTTTACGTATGATTATTTACAATATTTTCCGATTTTATTCTACTCTAAATCAAAAATGATTATCTAAACGGAAATGAACGTTTTATCCCAACCGTTTCTTCTGTTCCTTTCTTTCTCTCGACGACTTTTCGAAAAAAATTCTACCCAACATAGTCTTTCTATACATTTCGAATCCACCTATCCTGCCTCTCACTCTCTATCCGTCTCTCTTTTACTAACTCATTGTCTGCCATCTTTTCCTCTTCCTCTTTTTTTCCTTCAATTTTAACTTTCCTTTCATCGTTATATCACTTTCGTTGCCTATTACTAAGTTGAGATATTTTTTCTCTCTCCCACTTCCGTTTCCGCTTCAATAGATTAATTATTTTCCCCATTTATTTAAAACAACTCTTTCCTTCTGCAAATTGTTGGAATTAACCGTTATTTATAAGTGCAGGACACTCCGTGAGGAGCGATATTAGCATAGCATTAATTGGAATTTTGCTAGATGTCTTTACCACAAGATTCTCAATAATCTGCTATTTACCAAAACTTTGCTCAGTTGGGAAATCAGACAAGAGCGAGACGCACAATGATGACCGAACTTACAGTAGTATTAACTTTTTGATAATAATTGCTCTACAGCAGGTGAGTTTTAAGGACTCTTCAAAAATTTACCTAATACTGTGATAGCGCTGGAAATTTATAAATCAATATAACTCTTATCACAGATACTTTTATTTTTATTCAATTTATTCTAGCTATTATTCTCATTTTTATTGTTATAGATACGGGCACCGAAGGCTTCCAACGATATCACGTTAAATCGCCGATTCTCGTATGATCACCAAAGTTAAGCAACGTCGGACTTGGTCAGTACCTAGTTGGGGCACCGCTTGAGAAGTGAAAACAGCTCAGAAGTGAAAATAGGAGAATTGGGTTTCAGTTTTAGTCGTGTTCTTTATATCCCTTAAGTGCAAATATGATTGGGAAAAGTATGAATCCACCTATTTTCCCGCCAGCTAATGGTCAATTAGTAGGTGTTGTATCAGTAAATCATTATTATCTCCCCTAACCAGCAAAAAAAAAAAAACAATCTAAAAATGGCTTTAAATAACCTGCAAAAGGTTGATAAATATTTTAAAAAGGTTAATTAATATAGACATCAAAGCATATCAGTAGTGTACTTATGAAGCCTTTAATCCAGTGACAGTTGGATATCACATCTGATTCATACTGCTTTTTGATAATTTAGCTTGATTTTTGCAAGGAGAAATTGTCAGTAGACTTTGAGATTCGATTTATTCAAAATATTATTTTCATCTTTGATTGTAGCATATGTTTTTGTAAACATCAAATGATATCAGTACTGTATTTAGGGAGGCTTTAATCCAATATCAGATGGTTATCACATCAGATTCATACTGCTTTTTGATAATTTAGCTTGATTTTTGCGAGGAGAAATTGTTAGTAGACTTTGAGATTCGATTTATTCAAATATTGTTTTCATTTTTTATTGTAATAATTGATTTTGTAGACACCAAATGATATCAGTAGTGTATATATGGAGCCTTAAATTTAATCTCTGATGTCTATAATAACATATACAACAATCAAAGACTGGGATGATGAGTTCGAATGAATCAAATATATAGACATTTACACATCTCAAAACTCAAACAAAACGTATTTATTATCCTAATAATTTTTCGTATATTTTTTTTCATATTTTTTAAAATGGTATCTTTAATGAGATGTTATTGAGAGACTCACTTAACGAATCCTTCGCTCTGAAAAAAATGTATTAAAATGATATATTTGAGTAATTTCAACTTTATTCAGGCAGAATCTGCCCATTTATTTAATAAAAAAACAAGCAATGAACTAGAAAAGCATCGGCACCTGAAATCCAAGACTAGTCCACGGTTTAGGGTTATAGCAAATATATGTCGGCGGAGGAACAGGCATGTACTTAAAATATGAAAATAAAAATAAAATAAAAGATCCTAAGGAGAAGTCGAAAGAAATTACAGGAAAATTTTATTTTCGAAAAGGACAAATCGCTAACAAAGTGTAGAAATGTGTTATATGCCTTCTCTCCGACTCTGAAAAGGAGAGCTATCAAATATTAAAAAAGTCAATCTTTAGGCATAAATCCAGCATGTCATTTTGCAAAAATCGTCTTTTACCCACATGTCAGGCTAACATCATCTCGTGGCATTTATTTAATTGTGTTCGTCCCAAGCAAGGCAGTAAAGCCACTAAGACACAATATTTTACTGGGTGTGGAAGAACTAGAAAACAGAAACATTACTAAAAGGCGAGAAAAATAGAAGAGTAATAAGGAGGATATTGGATAGCGATTAACAGTGCATTTAAATTTTTGATAATAAAACTTGACTGGGAAGTATGGAGCCGGAAGAGAGTTCCACAAGCGAGAAGCGTGACAAAACGGTAACCTGGGATAAAATAAAATGCGAGGCGAATTTTACGAATTCGAGGCTCTCTATGGGGCAGCATCGCTTCGCCTGTCTACTATCTGCTTCACAACCGTGTAGTCGCGCCTGGCTCAGCGCAGTGCCCTCTGCATCTATCGGCACCTTTCTAGAGGATGAGTGCACTCGGGTCGGAATCGCTATCCATCTTGGGCTCAAATCAAGTGAGAGCCACAGTTGCAGAAGTGGAGCTTCCATTGATGAGTTCGGTTTGCATTCTCTCTCCTGTTGCCGTAGTGCCGACCGTTTTCCAAGGCATGCACTAATAAACGACATCATCAGAAGAGGTCTGGATGCAGCTGGGCTCCCTTCCCAGATCAAACTCGTAGGCCTCGGCCTTGGTGATGGAAAGCGACCGGATGGCATTACCATTTTCCCTTTTAAAAGGGGAAAGTAGTTGATTTGGAATGTGACTTGTGCGGATACATTTTCGACCGGTAATTTGGTCACGTCCACGGTTGAGCCGTGGTCCGTCGCCCGGGACGCAGAGATAAAAAAAAAATGGTTACATATTCTTCTCTTGCTGATATTCTTTTACTCCCGTAGCAGTGGAGACTTCTGGGTTTATTGGCCCTCGTTCGATAGCGTTCCTTCGGAGGATTGGCGAGATGGCGTCTCTATTAAGGGACGAGCCTCGCGAAACGGAGTGGCTGTGGCAGCGTATCTCACTGGTGATGGTGCGAGGTGATGCTTTCTCCGTCATTGATGCTGGAAAAAACAAAACAAAAACATTTTGTTTATAGTTACTTTGTTCAAACTTTTTTTTCAATAAATTCATTTTCGATTAAAACAAAAGAAAAGAAAAATTAACCTTATAAAAAAAAATCACGCTCCCTTGTGAATATAACATCAGATGACATAGTTCTGATAACAAATACGGAAAAGAAATTACAAAATCTCCTACAGAAGGTAGCAACGGAGAGTGAGAAGAAGGGACTAAGGGTATAACCTACAAGAAGACGAAATGCATGGTCATCAGTAAAAGGATGAGCCCAAAATGCAGATGCGGAAGTTTAAATATTTGGGAAGCGTTTTGACATAGGACGGTAAATGCGACACTGAAATCCCTAGATGTATTGGGATGACCAGTGACACATTCCAAAAGCTAGACAGTGTATTAGAAGACAAGAGGATTTCTTTGGTAACAAAGAATAGAATACTCAGCTGTTACGTGACATCTGTCTGTTGTGGATTCCGAGATGAAATCCGGTCTCAAATGAATGACAAACGCAGGAATGAAATATAGCAAATAAATGTAATTGGTAATACGGTTAGTAGATCCAGAAATGCGGTTAGTAGCAACAATAATATACATACAGTCTGCGAAATTCAGTATCGAAGTATGACTTCCTTCTGAGTCTACGTGCTCGCAACTGTGACTCCTACAAAGCGGTTACCTCACTCTCTCACTGTATCAGTGTATCTCTCCGTCTCTGTTACTCACTCTTTCTTAGATATTCACCGGCAGCAGTACAAGTACACACTGGTCGAGTCCACTTGTATGAAAAAGGGGTGGACCCCATAACACTGTCCTTCTTTACCGTAGCTAATGTTGGACGATTTGCTCAAAGATGAAGAAGAGACTCGAGGTGACGGAGAAGGATGCAAAGGATATCATGAACCGAGCGTGTGAGCAGCGATGAAGTCTTAGAGAGGATGCAGAGGCTTATACTTAACATCAGGAAGAGGCAGCTGAAGTTTCTGGGACACATAATGAGAATGGGGGGCCTGAAGAATCTGATACTCACAGGTCGAATAGAGGAAAAGAGAGACAAAGGAAAACATCGCGTGACAGACCTGGCAGGCTTAAGCAAGTGGATTACAAAATGGTTTGGGAGAAAAAGCAGATGGAAGGAACTTATTGAGAGCTGCAAGGGATAGAGGGAGGTGTGGAGCCATGATTACCTACGTCCTGAAAAGATATGGAACATAAAAAGAAAAGAAGATCACCTCTGATGACAAATACCAGAATAAAACAGACCTTCTTTATGTAAAAAATGCAATCTGCTTCCTTATATTTGATATCTTACAAATGGACGATACTTACGTAAAGAAATGAAGTAACGTTGGAAAAGATCTTTTTTTTCCCAGCCAAACAACGCCTAGTAACCTTGCTTTTAACTAATAACTATAAAATACGCACGCGCTTCAAAGTGATTTCACGATGGTACCATCAACCAATCTCATTTAACTTTCTAGATCAAAATCTCATATAACGAACTACCGATGAAGTCATTACGATCACTTTCTCCCTAATCTTGTCCTTCCCACTCACTCACATTTATATTAATTTCCTCCTTATTTTCCTCTTCCTTTTCCTCCTCCTTATGTCCGTAGCCCGGAGCAGCAACGCACGCCCTTGTCGAATAAACACATTCAATTGTAAGGCTGATTTGTGCCGAATGAATCGGAGAAGCCGGCACACAGCATCCATACATGGACTCATACCAAAAGTCGGTTGGTACTCAGCACGACTCACTGCAACCGGGACCTTCCGGACCCAGACTAGCTTTGAGTGCTTTCATTATCGCTTTGCTAACTTGTTTGGTACGCTTATCTGGTTGCTGAAGCGTCGTTAGTGCTTAAATGGCCAGCAGCACTAAACGCTCTTGCTTTTCTTAGAGACGCTAATAAAAAGGGAAACTTTACTTTGTTTTAACCACTACATCGCCACCTACTACTGCTGCTACTGCTACTACTCTTTCAAACAACTGGTACTATTACTACTATTACGAGTACTATTTACACTTCTAAGTATTCTAAAAAAATATTGTTTCCATTTATTGTGGAGTTCGAGGAAGATACGAAACTTAAGCTGCCATTAAACTATTCATTATTCTCAACCAACTCTGACGTTTTTGGGGTCATTTTCTGGTGTCTCTAGTTAATGCCAACATTCAGCAAGCAAAGTTATGACATCTTTTTTTTTCATTCAGGAAGTTGGCGATCATGACTTACGGTAGATATTTTTTTATCATCTGAGAACTGCCATAAATTCTTGGAGAAGTTCGTGGAGTGGTTTCCCGTTTCATTCTCCATGTTTTGGAATTCAGAGTTTTTCTCCTCTTCGATCAGAGCCTTATCTGCCATGCCACATCTGTACGAAAGCGAATCAAAAGACTAGTTAGACATTTAATTCCACCGGAATTTAATTCCAGTATCGGATGCTCTATCTGTGTATCCATAGTTAGGAAGTAACTGTGTTACATTTTTTTTTTTTTTTTTGCTTGGACATGTTTTCAAAAGCTTGATGAAAAGTCCTAAATTGTATCTTAACACGATAGGTAAGCACATAATGTATTTTAGTCTTTTCAGGGTACATTACCGATGAAATAATCAAAATTAATGCTTGTCTATTTTTTTTCACACTGTACTAGGCCCAAGAGCCACTCAAAGTAGAGGGTTACAGAATAAGAGGCACCAACCCAAACAAAATGATAATGTCACCAAAACGCCAGGGATCACCGGAAGTGAAAGAGAAGGAAAATACTTTAGAGGGAACCGGAAACTTCCAAAACAGGTAAACAATAGATAAACCTATACTTCTCTTCAAAAGAACTGGATGATAAGCAAACCTATATAGTCCTATTGAGAAAAAAAAATAAAAAAATATGTATTAAACTATTTTCCACTAGTAGAACAATGAGTACTAAGACGTTATCAGCTACCGTAATTTAAAGAAAATTTGAAAAATAAATTTGAAACTAAAAAAAACTAAATATTAGAGGAAGTAGCATTATATTGATTATAATTATAATTGTCTGCGTTTTACAATGGGAACATTTGTTAGTATTTGGTTTAACCAGGCTTTGACTTTTTCTAAAAAAAGATTCAATTCGTGTTTCGGTATTGTAGCTACACCATTTTCTAATGTATTCATCTCTGTTATTATAGACATGAATGAACATCAGTGATGTATTTTTGGAGCCTTTACATCAAATGTCAAATGGTTTAGACATCCGTTTATCATGTCGGCTACGTACCGCTTTTTGATAATTTTCTTTGATTTTTGAAATAAGGAATTGTCAATATATTTTTACTTACTCGATTTATTCCAAGTATTGCTCTAATCTTTGTTATAGATGTTATTATAGGCACCAATGGGCATTAACTGCGTACTTTTAGAACGATTACTACAATGTCCGGTGTCTATATTAACATCTATAACGATAAAAGATGTCAGCTTATTTAAAGCTTATTGAGAATTTTGCATCTAAAAATCAAAGAAAGCGTTCATATTTATTTTACATACAAAGGGAAACATATCTGGTTTCTGTGTCATTGTTTGGTGTTTTATTTAACCACTGTTTTTTATTCTTTTTTTTTTCTAAGATTTTAATTCTCATTCTGGGATTGCCGCTACAAAATATTCTCAGACTTTGAGTTACTGATACATTTTTAGTTCATTGGTATAGTTAGACACCAATTGTACAGTTATTATATGTATATATACCAACTTTCCTATCAGAAGATATAGAATCAATTGATAGGTCTGCTACTAGGAAAGATGGTTCAATCATTTATGTTAGCTGATTTCTCTCCTCAGAACCACTCTTACATATTTATAACTCTACCATTCGTCTGTGCATTGAATATTACTGCAACGTCTGGTCTGATGCTTCTGCTATGTATCTAGAGATTATTGATAAAATCCAAAGAAGATATGCAATGTTATTAATCTTGACCTGGCATCTCTCCTTCAGTCACTTTTCCACCACCCTCACATAACTTCCCTGTGCCTTTTCTATAAATACTTTCATGATAGTTCTTCCGATGAACTTTTCTTTATGATAAAAGTTGTTATTTTATTCTCTATTATCACAGACGCATTGTACATATGGGGACTAGTTAGGACTTCGTAGTGATTCTGAGGTATTGTTGTAGTAAGAATGGTAAGCAAGGATGTGTTGTTTTGGAGTAAGGTATGTTTGGGCCAGTAATTGTGGGTAGCTAAGTTTATTATTAGAAAGACGAAGACCGGCATTCCCCATAATTTTTGGCCTTGTGTCACATTTTTTTATTTTTACAAAATAAATATTATTTTGCTGTATAGTACCCAGACTTTATGAATTTAAGCGTAGTGCTAGTTTGGTAGCAAGGTTCCATCATTTTACATTTGAAATGGTTAGATGTAAAAGTAGGTTCTAAGCTAATAGTTTTTTCTGTCGATCTTATCGCTTATGGAACTCTGTCCTGGCTTTCTTTTCCCTTAAATAGAATCTTTAACCATTATATTCTGTTCTTTTTGTTGTTCACTTTCCTTAATAGCGTTTCTTCATATTCTCTAACACTTAGTCAACCCTTGCATTTTAGTGGCTTTATTGCCTTGCTTGGGGCAAAATGATTTTAAAAAAGGGACAGTAATGGCTAATAGCATTACTATATACACTATGTAATGTTTTTTTCAAATAAAAATTGGTATTCAATTTCCTTATGAAGACACGAAATTAATAGCATATCTATATAGTTTCTCCAGATATGAATCCAAAAGAAATTATTTTGGCCACCATTAAAAGAAATATATATGAGAATGGTAAGAAAATATTTAAGCAAAGATCTTCAGGAAGGAATAAAACTGTTGTAAGTAAGGCTAACGTTCAAATACTAGAAAAAAATGAAATCAGTCGATGAAGAATGATGAAACTTATAGAAAATCAAGGAATCCATATTAATAAATAAAATAATTAATCGTTTCTTCGGGTATATGTTTATTTAGCTTACGTTTTTCAGGCTTATTTATTTATTTATTTATCAATTCACACCAATCAGTGCAACGTCCTCGGTATGACGATAAACTACGTCCAGCAGCAAGGCCTCTGATTAGGATGTTTTGAGGAGCGTTGAACCTCCTTTTAATTGCTGGTGTTCCCAGGTTCACCCTGGCCCGGGGTGATAGCAATTATTAGGGTCCCAACTATGTGCAAATAGTTAAACCACAAAATGGGGTCAAAACAATATGAAAATGTAAAAATACCAGAAATACTTTATAAAAATTATTATCAGCAATAAATGTTTGAAGAAAAATTATTACCAGGAATACATTTTTGGAAAAAAAAACATTACCAGCAATAAAAATTGTCGGCACTAAATAACCTATTGTGGTTGATATGCCGTAACACAAAACAAAGCAATCAGTGCAATAATGTCGCTAAGGCGCAAGGGGGTGATTGGAAGTAAAAAAAGAATTAGAAGATTTTGAAGTAACTCAATCCTAAATAAGAAACAAAAGAGACAACCCCTGTTCAAAATACCAGAGAGGAGTGTGAACTGGACGATTTAAACTGTTTCACTTAGGTTGATGGAATAAGAGAAACACTTATAAAACATGTTATTATCTATATTTTAAAAAAATAAGAATAACCATTATTAGCTGAACAGGCGGGTAGTGTAAATGTTAGCGTCTCGAAAATGGAATTTAGCAAGCCGGGCTCGAATTACAGTAGAGTTCGTCATATTCACTTTTGCGTAGATACGCTTGGTGAAGATATGAATATTTTCTCACCATTCGCTAATGGTTAAATGAAACGTCTGAATTGATTCTCTTGCCTTGAGGTGACAACCAGACGAAGAGAAGGAAAACTTTGAATTCAGAACTGGCCTGAAGTATGATGGGCACCGTCCGGCGATCTTGCCATAGGCACGCCACTTTTATTATGGTCACAGCACATGTCATGTGTTTACGAATCTAATGACTAACGGGACACGTGTCGTGATTATAAGTTGAAAATAAAACGATGTACTTACACATCTATATGTAAATATATCTTGAATATTGGTAATAAATTGTTATGAACCTTCTTCTTTTTTACGCCGTGTTCCTTGAGGACGTTGACGATCATAGTGTTGTAGAGTAGTTTTCACAGGGGAGGCTTGTATTTCAATAAGTCGTCCTAACTTAGGTTCGACGTACAAAACGTTAGGAACTTGAAATAATAATTAATGACGCAGCAATCTAGTTGTGATGTTTGATACTTCAATGTCCGACAGACTCACTCAACACCACCACTGAGCCCAACTGGCGACCGCTACTACTACTACTACTTATTATGTGTGGGAGAGTCTATTAATAATAGAATAGGTACGTCAGGTGTAACACATAGCCTCCTATACATTGTAGCTCTTTTCAGAGTTTTTTTCTTTCACGTGCCACCCGACACCCGTACGCTATCCACCCATACATACGTGCTCGTTAGGCAGGTTGCGCGGCACCTTCACCTGTCCCTTTTACCTTTGATACGCCCCGTGAACGTCAAATTCTCCAAGACCTCCTTCCTCATTATGCGCCCCAGAAATATCATCTGTCTCTTATTGATTCTGAGTACAAGTGTCCTTTTTGTCTCCATTTTACTTAAGACTTGTTTGTTGCTTGCACGCTCTGTCCATGGTATTCTCAGCATCCTTCTGTAGAACTACATTTCTTTTGCCACCAAAGAAATTATCCAGTATATAAATCAACATTAGTTGCTTTATACTAATTAAAAAAAAGAAAAGTAAAGTTAACTTAATAAAATCTAATATAGTGTTTAGTTCCTGCTTCTCTCATCAATTTAATGTTAAGACTAATTTTTGATTGTCTTGAATAAAACGATGAGAACTTAAGACGCAAGGATTTCTCGTAATTAATTAGCTTTTAACAATTTGTTAAAGTTAATAGTTTTATGGCTGTAACGCTAAGCACTTCTACCGTTATCAGCGGCACATTAGCCGTCATTAGGCAAATAATTACCGTTTCTAACGCTGTTTGAGCCTCTTTTATTTTGAAGTGGCAAATCACCCTCATACACCGATCGCTGTTGAATTACTATCGTTTTTGGTTACCCTTTCTTTTCATGCCCTTAACACTGCTGCTCATGTAATACTCGACACTGATTTCGCTTTAAAATATAAAGGAAACTAGTACAACTATTATTACACCCTGTTCCTCATATTCCAACCATAATATTCTCTAAAAATGCTAGTAATACTACTACAGTGTTTGAAAGGTAGCCATCTCGCTTGTAGAACTAAAGTATTGACAACTGACTTGTCTGTACTTCACCGCCCGCAGCCATCGCTCGCTTTTCATTCGTACTTTTTCAGAAATTTTTACGACAAGAACTCATCCCAAGTAGTCACTTGTTCTTTATACTTGCAGTAATCAAGATATATAAGCCAACAGAATTACAACAATGTCTTGCGACTCTCCTTCTAACAGCAGTCAAGCCGGAGTTGTCTGAAGGATAGCTGTATGGCAGAGTACTGATTAGGGAAGGACATGTATTACTGTTCAATTCCGTGTACCCTCATGGTAATCCACTTTAGAGAAAGAAAAATGCTGAAAATATTTTTTTACTGTTTTAAAAGTCTTGTAATATAAGAATTTACAATGACTTAATAATGAAAATCTATTCTTAAATTCTTCATTTATTATTACAACTACTACTTTCAGCCAAAGACTGTTTGAAATTCTCATACCATTATTGTAACCAGCAGTTAATCTGGAAAGCGATTGTTAGTAACTTTCATCTCTGGTATCTTATTTTGTTGGGTTTAATTATCAATGGTATGTCCCACTACTAAAGATGTGTATCAGAATTATCCAAGCATTTTTAAAAATTACCATCGACTTTCAGGTCATAGCTATTGAGTATTCTCCACAGATTCTTTTTTTTCTTTACTACCTCTGAATTGCCATGCATTCTTTTACTATTTTATCTTTAAATTGTCATACATTCTTAAGAAATTTGGTGGTAATATAAGGGTTGTCTAGAGAGCTGTATAGCAGAGTACTGTTTTGAATTGTTCCATGAACATTCAATTCCATGAACACTCAAGATAATTCACTTTGGACAAAGAAAAAAAAGGTTGAAAGTATTATTTTTATATTTTCCTTTATATTTATCTTATTAATTTACAATGGCATTAACAAAGAAACGATATTTTTGATTTTGCTGCTCTACTAATACTAATTCTTCAGTTCCTATTATAACTACTATTTTCTCAGTATTTTCTGTTACAAAGTTGTTCAACTATTATAGTCATTTGACTTTGGTCGGTTTCTGGTTAATCTGTACTTAGTAAATATCCTCTCTGATATTTGTTATTTTATTTAGTTCCTTTGTCACTTGATAATATACGGCTGAGGCCATGAAATAAAATAAGCCATTTTTTAAAAATGTCATCCATTCTCAAGACGTAGGTGCTCAGACCTTTCCACAGATTTTCTTTTTTTTCTGTCTGAAATTCTGCGAAAAGAAGTTATCCCTATAGACATTATTTATATGCCGACTATTGTTATCAACTTTGTTGTTATTATCATAACGTTTCGACCTCTGCGCCCTTCGGCTTTCTTCCTTCATCCTTTTTATTTATCATCTGTCAATAGTCATATCGTCTTTTTCTGTATTATATGTAAATTTTCAACATCTTCCTGCGAAATGTAGTGGAGTGTTTTTCCTTTTAACTCTTCCACGGTTTAGGGTTACGAGTTTTCTTTCTCTCAGACTATTTACCATGCGAAGAGAACCCAGTCCATACTGATATTTAACCCATAATTGGAGAAAGAAGAATGAATTCATGCCAGTCCAAAGGATGTCTGTGCGAACGGGAACGCAGCAGGCTAGTCTAGAGTTTGAAACTGAAACCAGGTTTCGTATAAAGTAAATACTATTGTGTTTACAGGTGGCACGTTAGTGTTACATGATAAGACATGCAGTGACTTTTTGTTTTAAGGGACAACGTCATTCGGCTTATTACTATAGATTGTGAAGAAAATATTTGTAGGAAGATATATTCAGTGAATACAACAATAATTTATTGTACTACTGCTGCTGTCAAGGTTATAAATCTACTGATATATCTTATTAAAATTGTTGGTACATATTTTACTAATACTAAGATAAGAGTAAAATATAATTTAAATTGGTGTTAACGGAATAAAAATAACCGAACAAATATGGAGATAATGAAACAATGTAGAAGAATCTGAGACAAAGGAATGTGCAATGGAATTTTTTAATGAAGGTGGGATATATTTTAACGGCTATCACGGCTAGGCTTTAGATAAGAACGGTG
The DNA here is from genome assembly GCA_903632075.3 of Acanthosepion pharaonis. Classification (NCBI taxonomy): domain Eukaryota; kingdom Metazoa; phylum Mollusca; class Cephalopoda; order Sepiida; family Sepiidae; genus Acanthosepion; species Acanthosepion pharaonis. The sequence continues at coordinate 286,471 of CAHIKZ030001580.1, read as the reverse complement.
ACGCCCGGGCGATGGATTTAGACATCTAAATGGCGTCTGACAGGATTTTGTATGCTGGCCTTCCAGGGCTACGGTGTCATGAGAAGAATTTTTGGCTCAATCCAATCATTCCTAACAAACCGTGTAATGAAGGTTATGTTGAACGGGTACGCTTCAGGATCATCTCATATTAATGCGCGCATATCCCCAGGGCTCTAACCTTAGACATTTGTTGTTTCTAATTTTCGTCAATGACCGACGTCATCAGTTTCCAACTGACTATTCATACAGATGACATTACTATTTACTTCTGTCTCAGTAGCAAATCCCACAGATTCGAAAAAATAAATCTGGCAATCGGATCGCCAATCGGTTGTTTACTGGGACAGGAAAGGACTTGTAAATTTTAATGTCTTCAAAAGTTGATTAATTTAATCAACACAGAGAACTTTTTTCTACAAGCCACAAGCATGGCTGGTGCTTAATCCTAGGAGACTAAAACTCTACACCGTCTTGATTTCATGATTTCCATTGAAATGAACTGGGGAAAATATATTGAAAGTTGGTTCATTGTGCTGTGCCAGAAATTTTTTCTTGTCGGAATCCATCTTGCACATTTATAAACCTACCGTTAATCCATGCCTTGAATACTGCTGACAAATATGATCTGGTATTCCTGCTGTATATCTCGAGTCTTGTGACAAAATTCAAAGAATGGTCTGTAATGTAATCAATCCTGACCAAGCATTTTGACTGCAGTCAATTTCTAACCAATGTGACGTGGTTTTCCTCTGCCTTTTCTACAAATATTTTCATAGTAACTGTTCTCTTTAGTTTTTTTCCTTGCTTCAACTACATTCATTTAAGCGTGATACTAGATTGCCAACTAGGTATTACCGTTTTACTATTGAATTAGCTAGCTTCAAATCACCACTTCTACTGTAACAGTTTCTTTTCACGCACGTCTCACCTTCCTATATTTTCTTCCATGCTATTTATACTCTTCAAAAATTTAAATGCTAAGTAAATCGCCATCTTCTTTCTTCTTGAATACTGTTCTTTTATTGTCCTTTACTCACTTCTCCTCATTAAAGTCTTCTCGTTCTTTTTACTTTCACTCTCATTCTTTTACACTGTATTTATATCCTAGTGATATTATTGCCATGCTTGAAATCAAAAAAAGAAAATTTCTACGGCCTGAAAGACGTTTTTTATGATTGAAATCGTTAACGTCTGCTAGATTCCAAATCAGCTCATTCCAAGTCGATTCCCCCCCCTATTATTTCGTATACCATATTGTGCTGCTATTGTTTTTGCGCTGATCGGTGATATTGTGTGTGAGCCTGGTCCGAGCTTGATCGTACAGGATTTGGCATCAGTTCACTTTCAATATATTTTCTTAGTGAATTTTTTTCTTATAATCAGACTGGTGTTTATTAGGTTCAAATTATGGTTAGATGTGATACAGTTATTTATTTACCCTTCCCTAACATTGTAATTCTTTTAAAGAAATAACCGTAACACATCTACTCATAGTTTGCACCTAATAAATGCCAGTCCGCTTAGAAGAAAAAGAATTCACTAAGAAAATATATTGAAAGTGCAAAATAAAGTGCCATAAAACGGCAAAACACGTTATTTATGATTTTCTTCTTTGTGCCATGTCCCTTCAGAAGTTGGGTGATTATGTCTCTCCACAACTTTCGCGTTAGTTGTGTTTTTTTTTGATATCTCACGAAATCCCTGCTCTGTCAACCGTTTACAAAATTTCATTAAGTCGCTTATTTCGTGCTTTCTTCTGTTCCTCTTGCCTTCAAAATGCTCTGTAAGTGTCAAACTTTGTTTAATTACCACCATATAAATTAAATACGTGTCAAATGATTGTATGTATTACATGTAGGGACATTTTATCTTCTCATTTTTCTGGAATCTAGCTAGGTAAAGAAATAGTTCTATAGTTTATAGCTTTTTTTTGTTTAACGGCATATCGACTTTGTATGGTTCATTAAATGCTTTTCTTTGGAGCTTTGAAGTAATAATATGTTACACTGCTTTCACAATTGAATACAAAAATGGATTGTTGGTATTTTTTTTCACAAAAATGCATTGCTGGTAAAAAGTTTTACTATATTTTTAAACATTCGTAGCGTTCCAATTTTAATTTGGAGGCTCACTATTTACCCATAGCTGGGAACTTAAGAAGGGCTACCATTCTGGGTCAGAGTGGACCAAGGAACAACAGCAATTAAGAGGTGGTTCCACTCTACTTATCGGTTAGAGAGGTTGCTGCTGGATGTAGTTTATCGTTATACCCAGGACACATGTGAAGAAATAAATAGCACAAAACTAAAAAGTTGAAAACTAAACGATAAAAGAAATGTTAGGAAGTTTAAATCATCAAATTTAAACAAAAAAAAAAGTTCAGTATTTACATTAGTCGGACTATTGTCCTCATCTTTGTCGCCATATTTGTCACAACGTTTCGGCCGTTGTACGCTCTGGCCTTCTTAAGGTGGTTGGAATTTCGAACTGAACCCTTTATTTCGATCACTGGGGTAGACTGTTTTAGTTCCACGTGCTATGTTTGATGGCGACACTGAGGGGCCATTCTGCCACTTTTTTAAAAATCATTTCCCTTCAGTTGATAAAGTTACTAAGACACTGACATAAAAGACAGCTGAGAAATCGTTACTAAAGAGAAAGGACAATAAAGGAATAGGATAAAGATGACGATTGACGTTGTATTTAAACTTTTGAAGTCGTTGTTAACAGGAAAGCAAAAATCCGCAAGAGCTTCCCACGGGTGATTAGTGCTTCAGAAGAAATTATTGGATATAACATTCGGCTGCATCGAGCAATTTCCATAGTAAAATAATTTCAATTTATGAAATCGAAGTACCAAAAAGGAACGACCATCAAGTGGGAAAGTCATTAAAACCGATATGCCAATTTAGGATCGATAACAGTGCAGATTCTTCTTTGAATTTGGTCAAAAATCTGTAGATACGGAACAGAAGCATCATTCTAGATGTAGTAACAATATTAAATGGAAGGACAGATAAAGGTGCAAAATAGTTTCTCGTTAGGAAAATGTCTAGCACGCCACCACGAACCATCTTTTCTAGCAATAGACATAAAAATTGGTTTTTAGAGTTTTGGAGGAATTGGTTCACAGAAACAATTCTGCTATGTTTATCTCGGAATTGCCATACTCCCAACACGAGAAAAGTGCCAGCTAGAGGTTATAGATGTTTAGTCAACTTTGCACGAAGATTAGATGCCGAAATCCGCACGGGCATTTTAGTGGAAATGTGTACCTTCGGTATATTTTCATAGGCTTCAGGGCGTGCTCACCGACCGTACCGCTTTCAGTCTACTTGGAAAATGATATTCGTGAGCCTGATCCCCAGGAACCTGACTTAAGTCAGTCGTGACTCTCTCGCCGGAAGACAAGATAAAGTTAGTGGCGAATCAGCAGGATTGGGAACTGTCGATATTTTAATGGGTTTCTAAGGTGGTGCTCATAAACACGCGAAACTTTCTGATATTTAATAACTGAATAGGTGTAAAGAATAACAGAGTCAACACAAGCCAGGACCTCGTCCAAAAACTTATCAAGTGGGGAAACATGAAGTTTATATTAGTACCCATTACAACAGGCAATATTGGAACTGTATAGAACACCTGAGAGTTGTGACACACTGGAGTCAGGCTGTGATCAGGATGCACATATAGTAAAGTGCGCTGTAAATGAATTTATTTTAACTTGAAGCAATTGGCGTTTTATGGCCAGCAGTAAAGTCTACAAGTGAGATTTTCGAGACGACTATCTGCGTCCACAAGTAGGGAAATAAGAAGGGAAGGAAATAACTATCATATAATAATTGCATTTGTGCCCCACTTCGTTAATTTGCAAGACCGTTACGTCCAGCCAATACCTCATGAATAATGGTCTATTCCGTTAAAAGGCAAAAGATATATCAGAGATGAAACTTGGTTTCATTGAAAAGAAAGAAAGAAATGTTTATCGTCTCCAGCTAATACCTCATAAATATTCGACTATTTCGTTTTCATCACCCTTGATCATATGTTCCAGTAGATCCCTCGATACCATTCCAAAATCAGAAGTTCTCGTGGATGATTTTATCGATTATCAACTTTGTAAGATCAAGTTTCACGGTCTTATCACGAAGTAAATACTGCCTATTGTCTCTATCCAAAACTTCAACACATAGATGTAGACGGTGGTTTCTCCTATAAAATGGGGTTTAGGTTCGAATTCTGCCGATGAGTATATTTTCTTCATTAAATTTTATCGTGTGAGAAAACAAGACATATCAAAGACGCTACTCGCTTTCAGTGAGTAAATGAAAGAAAGAAGGAAAAATAGAAGTGTTTAATGTCTGTTTCAATGAAATGGAAAAGTTATGAATTTCACCTCTTTTCACTTGTACCTCCTTACTTAAAATAACGACAAGCATTCATATTAATGTTTGTTGTTGCAATATTTTTGAAATGTTGTAAAGTTCAAATATTTATCGATGCAATAGGGGAATTCCTAAGGATATTTTAATGTCGTAGAATCCGCCATGAACTTATTCAGTCATTAAATTAAGAATTAAGATTCATCAAAAATTTCAAATCGAAAAACATCGAAATTTCCACTAGTTTAGTTAATAAAACTAGTTTAAATAAATAAATGTAAACTTTGGCGATCAAGTGCCACCCGAAGGATATATTCAGTCCGTTAGTCTGTCATGAAAGGTGACATAAGCAGAGAAGATGTCCCAATTGTCACTTACCTACTTTCCAGCCTGTGCCTGGGGAATCTGTGGAAAAAAAAAACTGAGTGAGGGGCCTGGGTGGTATGTTTACGGAATCGGGAATTGTGAAATAAATTCAGGGAAACTATCGGACACTATTTATGCTAGGAATAGTAATAATAGCGAGAAAGTTATTTGTGGAGGCTTGCTTTAACTCTCCCCACCACCGGCGATAACTATCAGCCATGTGCATATAATATTAATAGCGAAGACCTCAGCAAGTGCAACGAGAAAAGAAAAACTCTCTAGGAAGAAATTTAAGGGCAGCGAGAAACAACGTCATTATGGTTAAGCAGGAACGCATAAAAAAAACATGAAAATTGCAACAGAATCCCTTTGGAAAAACGCGAACAAATGCCTGATAACTAGCCATAAAAGGAAAACGTACAAAACAGAAAAAAAATGCAATAAACGTCACCGTTATGAAGGAAAATAAGAAACTACAAATTCCATCATAAATAAATGTAGTAGACTCAGAAGGAAGGCAAAAATAGACACGACAGTGTAGGAACTTCGTTGTACTGGAAATTGTGCAAAAATTTTAGGTTCGAGCGTGTAAACAAATGGTATTATCTGAAAACCATAGGCTGTCCTAGAGAACGAATGCGATACTTTGAGGCTTTGACATCCAAGTTACCTACCGCATCCAAGTGAGATCTATTGGTAATAAACACGAAAAAAATCTTTTAATCTAGCTGTGTCTACTAAAGAAAACAAAACATCTCCAAAGGAACCTCACCCGAGTGTTGAATAAAGCGATAGCTGAAAGGTTACGGTTGCGGGCCTAATATTTGGCACTCATGTGAAAAACACATGAATCGAGTTAAATTAGAAATTGGAGAAAAATATTAAGACTTCCCAGACTAGTCAGAATAGGCGGTTTTCAATAAATCGGCTGGCAGCCAGTCTAGGCGAAGGACTATACTGATTTCTCACATTAGACTTGAGTAACTAATAATGTGGCTGATCACTTTATGAAGATCTTATTACTTTTTATTACAAAACAGTTTTTTTTATTGTATTTTTATTTTATACAGGGTACCCACTCCCTCAAAGGTACAATTGCCATTGGGAAAGCTGACACCCTGGATAGATCATTACTGGAATAACTAGCAATGAGATGCTATAGAACCATACTAGGTATCTCTTACGTAAAGTGCATCACAAATAACACCTGGGCGGTGCACCATCGAACACGTCCCACGTCCGTTAGAAGACTTCATAAACTGTAGTCAAGAAGAGAAAGTCGAAATGTTATGCACTCGTCATGAGATCTAGCACTTTTCCCACTACCATCCTACATATAGTCGAAAGAAGAAAAGGCGGAGAGAGGGGGAAATGGACCGACAAGTGGAGTAGACATACAACCGAGACAGGTAGAAGGAGCTGGTCAGGTGCGCATCTGCGACGCGACCCCACAACCACACCCGATCATAGGATTGATGATGATGATGATGATGCTACTGCTGCTGCTGATGATGATGCTGCTGATGATGATGATGATATAAGCAACTGCGTGTAAATATCTGTGTTTGAATTTGCTGCTGCGTATATAAATTGTATTACATGAACACACTGGTAAATAGCAGCAATTCTTACGATATAATCTACCCCTATCATTCTCACATCGGGACATTTTCTTGAACGAAATCTATATTTATACACGTCTTTTCTCTCTCTCTGTCTCTCTCTCTCTGTCTGTCTGTCTGTCTCTATCTGTCTCTCTCTCTCTCTGTCTCTCTCTCACTCTCTCTCTCTCACGCTCTCTCTCTCTCTCACTCTATCTGCTCCATTGAATTCGCATTCACCTCCCGCCGTCAATGATGCGTGTTTGTAAAAATTTTAAATACTGGATTACAAAATAAATCGTGTATTTAGACCTGAACAATGTCTGCTTAACATCTTTTTTTCATAAATCATATATAACAATCACAAAACTGGAACAGAGTCCCGAAAGGTGGCATCTCCAATTGCTACAAACGTAACCTTTTCATGCCTAGGGTCAACCGTTGTCTATCATACATATCCTCATACGACTTCCTCCTGTTACATCTATACAACGACTTCATTCAATAACCCTCTACCTTGAGAGGATCTTGGGACATTTATTGAGTTAAAATTTAATAAAAAACGTATACACACTAGGACGAACACACCCAGATGCAGATTAATAACAAATTCATATCACGCAATCTATCTTATATTCACACATATATTCTCCCTTTTTCTTTCTTTCTCTCTCTCTCTCGCTCTCTCACACACACACGCACAGACTCATGTTTGCGTTATCGCGTACACGCAAACACTCACGCACACACAGACACACACATTTGCTTAATCTCTTTCTGCATTTTTAAATTTTTAAGTCCGGAGTAGAAATGATGTTTCTTTTCTTTTCTCGCCAATATATTTGTTTAACATGTGATGTTTTCATAACGGAAGAGTAACCTGCTTCTGTCTTAATAAATCAGTTTCTATTTTCTTCCTCTCATCTTGAATCTTGCGTCTTTTAAGTTGCCAGAATCTGTCTGCATCTGACACTTGCTGGCATTCACGCAGAATTCCACGCAACCTGTATCAAGACGAAAGCACACACATGATCATTGACATTGCTCACAATATTGTCCCTGTCTCAATCTCTCCCCCGTCTCTCTCTTTCTCTACATATATACACACACACACACACACACACACACATATATATATATATATATATATATATATATATATATATATCATGAAATTTTCACTTATCTTGTCTCAGAGTTTCGTGGAGATTAATATTCTATGTCTTGATATCGCGCATTATAATTACAAAGACTCTTCCAGAAATCCTTTGCTCGACTGTTATTTTCTATTTTTCATTTTTTTTTTAGGAAAACACAAACTTTGTTAAATACACGCACGCACACACACATACACACGCATACATACCTTTGTGTATTTAAGCAGTAAATGTTCTTTCAGGCAAATATTATTTAAAACAGCAGACATTTTGTCTCAAGTAATTTTACCGATCAACTTTTCCAAGTTAAGAATAATTCTTCTCAGACAAGGAGAAAATTCCGTCGGAAATTGTTCGCAGTTAAATTCGGAAGAAAAGTACAAGACATGGTGTAAGATTTCGACTTTATTAAGTCACCATCAGGATAGATAGAGACAATGGTGAGTTTTGGACAACTAGTGAGTGACTAGTGACGTAGACAAAGAGTGGTGCGACGTCCGTGATATGTGACGTGTTTATATATATATATATATATATATATATATATATATATATATATATATATATATATATATATATATATATCAGGATACACGCTCTTAAGCTAGAATTGTTTTTTCATTTATTAATGACTGATATTATTGTAGGAGTATTGCTTCAAGGATCATAAATTTGGTTTTACTATTTAGTTTTTTTAGTATTTTTTGGTATTTTTGTGAGTAGCTGTCTAGTGTAAAGGTTAGTCCTAAATTTATGTCATCCCGTCATGTCAAATAATCTTCTATTTCAATGCTCAGTCGGGTATTAGCAAGGAGAGAGTTACGCATGAAAGATACCAGAATGCCCGTTAGTTGAAGGACGCCGTTCGAAGAACCTTTCCTATAATCGACAAAGCACACTTTCATAAAATATCACACATGACATGGCGTCGCATCATTTTGTGGTATGAAAATGATGGTGTTCATACAAACCTTTTCGACATATGACAGCATCAATGAAAATTAATAATCTGAATCCAGTACATGTCTTTTGTATTAATTTATTATTTGTTCTTCTAATGTTCTCATTAATTTTTGGTAGGAAGTGACAAGACATTCGGACCAAAATGTACTATGTTCCTTATGCTGTTTATTAATGTGTTGTCTTATCGTAGTATTTTTTTCATCCTTGCTTTTAAACAGTCAAATTAAACCCTAACGATCTACATATCGAATAACACCGAATACAACATTTATGGTAATAAGAAATAATGTCGGATCCCCAAAATTACAAATTGCTTTTATATATATATATATATATATATATATATATATATATATATATAAAAGTTAACATTGATGTTAACACTCAGAGGCGACAGGCTGTTTCATGCTAAACGCAATGGTCAGGTCGCCTCTGAGTGTTGACTTCAATGTTCACTTTTAGATTTATATTTACATACGTTCCCTCTCTGATATTAAGCACTTCCCATAAATATAGCACACCTTAAAACTATATATATATATATATATATATATATATATGGCGGACTCTCTTATCGGGAACAATAAATGAGGGTCTGCTTGGATGGTGACTTTCGTTTTACACTTATGTATGCTAGCAGGGGCTATTGTGGAGAAAATCAGGTAAGGAAAAAACATTTCATTTGTGCTTTCTTAAGTGTGATATTAGCCCAGCCTTGCTGCGAGAGACAAAGCCACACTGACAGCTGAAATTTGTTAAAGCAGGAATTTTATGTCGTCTCTGCTTCAGAGCTTGACGAAGCTGGTTACGATGCTTCATTCTACTGTTTTCAAAACCCCTTAACTTAATATATATATATATATATATATATATATATATATATATAATAAAAAGGCTTAAACACTAATATTCCATGGTCATAATTTATTCCATTGGAATCGTAAATACGTAAATACATAAATATATATATACTAGTAGCAGAGACCGGCGTTTCCCCGCGTTGCCCGGGGATGTATCAATAAGAGATAGATCAAGTATCGACCATCATAAAAACTGAAAAATAAAATTGACAAAGATTATTGTTTAAGATTGACGGACACGCATGTCTTAATTAGTTTTTTTGTTGTTTTTTTTTTTTTTTTTACGAAATGGTCAAACCCAAACAAAAACATTGTTTTCAATCATTATGATTCTACTGATTGAATTTTATTATAAACAAATGTCTTGTAAATGGAATTTTTGAAGTATTCTGAATGTAAAAATAAAGAAAAAAGTATGCAAGACAATAAGAAACACTACCTGCCAAAAAAAAAAAAAAAAAAAGTGAAGTTGTTGAAATCGGTTGAAAAATGTAGGAAATCCGATCCCATAAATAAACGAACACACACACACAAACAACATGGGTTTTATAATAAGTGTAACTCGATATGAGTTGTCTCCCTTTCATTCTCGCGATGCCTCTTAATTGTGTTTTCAAATTGTCTTTGTGCAAAAGCAATTGTGTTTTTCAAATTTTTGGCGCAAGTTAATTTTACGTAGTCCTGTGTAGTTTTGTTGAAATGGGTTGAAAAATGTTGGAAATCCGATCAAATATATAAACGTACAGACACACACACCCCTGGGCTTTATAATAATATATATATATATATATATATATATATATATATATATATATATATATATATATATATATATATATATAACGGGATTGAGACATTTGCTATGCGTAAAATAATCTAACTCATTGTAGAATAAACATGTCTTTAATGTTTAAAAGGCAGTGCGATTTAAAATCGAATTAAGAAAATTTGCAACTTATCAGCAAGAAACACTACTCGATAGGACCAACAGACAGTAATTATTGTTATATACAGGATGCGATGGATAAATTGTTTAAATTACACAGAAATGAAAATAACACTGACATCTCATTTTGACAGATATATTTACCAAAGATACATAAAATATAAATACTAAAGTGTAAATTTATTCAATCGCCATTGACCTCAACCATGCTCTCCAGACGATTTTGGAATCTCCTGCAACTCTTCTGAAAGGTCTGCTTGTTTAAGTTAGTGAATGCTGCCATAGTCCTTACCTTCAGTTCATCGTTGATATTACAAGTAGATTTCTTGCTCTGTAGCTCAACTGCGTCCCACACATAATAATTAAGGCTGTTTCAATCTGGAGAATTAGGTGGCCAGATGTAAGGAGTGATGTGTGGTCGCAGAAATTGTTTGATAGCCATAAATGTGTTCTGCTTTTGGTGCATGGTGACAGATAAAGGGTCTTCCAGCACTGTCCCAAACACTCCAAAATGTTCGTATTGGAACTTTCAGCGCGAATCATGCCGTCTCCAAATTTCTGGCTGAGTGAATTGCGTTATGGTGTTCTTTTTGTTCACAGATGGTACCTATTTGACCCTATTATACTATGCAATCGACAAAATCAGAAATAAACAATTTTAAAAATACACGACGTCAATTTACCCATCACACCTTGTATATATTTCAACAATATTTATTTAATTCAACTGAAAACGTCTGTTCGTTTAAGTTTTAATTGTATTTTTACAATTTTCTAGCAAGTTGTTGCACATCTAAATAAATCATTGGAAATTTTGCAAACGCCATGGTTTTTTCAACAACCTTGGTCACAACCTAGAATTAAGTATTTTCAGCATTCAAGATTTTGTTAGATATCTTATGGAATATATATATATATATATATATATATATATATATATTATTTACTTAAAAAATCATAACATAAATATGTTATAAAATCACTACAAAAATAGCCATTATATATGTATATGTTGACATCCACGGACAGACTGTTTCCCTGTATGACAGCTCATCAGTGTGACTAGATGTCAAGTTGCATCTAGCTAGGATCGAAACCTGGCTGATTTGGCGTCAGTCGGAGATTATATATATATATATATATATATATATATATATATATATATATATATATATATATATATATATATATATATATATATATATATATATTGTTCGTTTATACTCTTTTGAACAGAAGTAGGGTTTTATGCCTTCTTTCTTACTTAGGATTATATTTCTTTTCCTTCTAAAGTCTACTTCAGCTCTCTACGCCTAAAATCTGTGGCCGAACTCTATTTTTTTATTCACTAATTAAATCCTGACCTCTTCAAGTTAGTTGTTATCGTTCATGCACGTTCAATAATGTCACTTCTTTTCCTTTTTTACGCTAATGCAACACCAGTAAACTTCCACCTTGAGTGACACTTAGGGGTCTTGTATTGTGTGAACATTAGTCCATATATATATATATATATATATATATATATATATATATATATATATATATATATATATATATGCATGTTTCATTAAAAACGACAAACAAGGTACTACGGTTAAGCTTTTTTATTTAATTTTTCTTGTGTTCGAACAAGAACTTTCCTTTGTGGACAAAGAGTGTGTAAGAACTGTCCAAGTGTCCAATACGATATTTACACAGGTCCGCAAACCGAAAATCTATGTTCGCTACGTAGATGATATTTTTATTTTAGCTAATAACATTAAAGAAATAGAGACACTTAAGACAACATTTGAGAAAAACTCCGTCCTTAACTTTACCTGTGAACTTAGACAAAAAAAAAAAAAACTTCCATTCTTAGATGTCCTCGTTGAATACAGCAATAACACTTTCATTACATCATTATACAAAAAACCACCAGCAAAAACTCGTGCCACCTTAACTTCAAATGCGACTGCCCATTTAGGTACAAAATAGCAGTAATAAAAAAACTTTCTAAATAGAACACACCAGAATTCATCCTCTCGACTACTCTTCCTCAAAGAACTTAATAATGTTAAACAAACACTAATCAACAACGGTTTCCCTAACCACCAAAGTAAGTAATAACGATAGTGAACACACAGCCAAAAATCACATACACATTTATTACAAAAACCAAATGCATATTAATTACAAACAAGACGAATCTTCTCTAAGGCAATTAAATTAATTATCTTTTATAAAAAATTCAAGACAGCTAACCTTATCCTCAAAAATAACAACACACCAGCTAAGTCAAAATTACAACCAACAAACATTATCTATGAGTTCAAATGCCCCTTAAGGAACTGTGTTCCTGATCAAACCGGACTCATAAGTAATTACATCGGTTACACAACTACATGCTTATCCAGACGTCTTACGTTACACCTATCTGATCACAGCTCTATTAGAACCCATTTAAACACAACACAAATTTACCAGACTCCATTAGAAACATACTAGTAGAAAACACAAATATATTAACTGCATCCACCTGCGAAAAAAGACTAAAAATAATGGAAGCTTTAATAATAAAAAAGAAAAAGCCAACTCTTAACAATATTAACTACGAACAAAGCCACAATGTGCTAACCGTATTCGGAAATTAAAAACATCCCTACCACACACTAAGACATACACATAATGTATACACTCAATTAAGCTGAAACATCGAATCATCCTTGATAATGGCTAAAGGTATAGCCGAAAGCGCTCGGAAATATAAAACATTTGGACAGTTCTTACACACCATTTGTCCAGAAAAGAAAGCTCTTGTTCGAACACAAGAAAAATTAAATAAAAAGCTCAACCGTAGTAGCTTGTCTGTCGTTTTTAATGATACACGCATAAAAGAAGGATAAAAGAAGGATTGATGCCGAAATATACAACTATACACACACACACACACACACACACACACACATAAATATATATATATATATATATATATATATATGTATGTATACAAAATTTATACACTCAACAAAATTTATTACGAGTATGGCATCAACTTGTTGAAGTATATGTAACTAATATTTACTTCCATTTTGCATTTGTACCAATTTCTGCTTAGTTTTCGTATATACGGACGCTTGTTTTGCAAAAAATTCCGGATACAACGGCTAAATTTAAAATTCATAAATAATTATAACAGATCGCGTTCGCGCGTATTTTTAAAAATCCCCATCACAACGATCAGAGTTACAATAAGTTTGTCTTTGTAATTCACTTCTGAGGATGATTTCGGATGAGATCGAAAGGTATTTGCTCGGAAAAGGATATGCAGCCTAAATATCTACATATATATATATATATATATATATATATATATATATATATAGTCATCCACAGACAGACTATCACAGCGCTTCAGTTTGGCTAGACGTCCGATTGCTTCAAGCCGGGATCGAAACTTGAGCAATTTGGCATCAGTCAGAGATCCTATCCCTAAGCCGTCAGCGCTATATATATATATATATATATATATATATATATATATATATATATATATATATATATATATATATATATATATATATATATATATATATATATATATAGAAAGAGAGAGAGAGAGAGAGAGGTGATTTAAAATGTAATTCTGATTAAATACCCTGTTTCACCGCATATTAATAAAACTAGTCAAGCCAGTTCACGTACAGGTAGAGGAAAGATTATCTTTTGAAGTCAGTGAAAGGGGCAAAAGACAAGGATGTGTCGTCTCATCGTATTTATTCAACCTGTAAGGGACCTGTACAGCGTGGAAATAATGACAGCATTAGAAGTCCTACGAGGATTCATTGTTGGCGTCCACAATCTTAACAATATAAGATATGCAGGTGACAAAGTGGCTGATGCGGAAACAAATCCTCCTTCAGTAGGTAGGAAAGGAAAGCGAAAAGAAAGGACTAAGCATAAACTACAAGAAGACAGAATAAATGTTTATCAGCAAAGAGATGAACTCAAAATGAAAATTTCAGGCCTGGGATACTAAAATCTATCAGCTACAGAAATTTGAATATCTGGGAAATGCTCTAACAGAGGACGGAGACTTTAACAATGAGATCCAAAGACATATTCGGATGGGCAAAGATGCATTCCAAAATCAAAATCATCTTATTATTAAGAGAGTGAATAATTTCATTGGAAATAAAGAAAGGAGTAATGAACTGCTATATGATATCTTTCTTCCTGTATGGTAGCGAATGCTGAACAATCTCCTCAAAGATGAGGAAGAGACTTGAAGCAACAGAAATGTGGTACTATAGAAAGATGCTGAAGATTCCATGGGTCGAATATGTGAGCAACAACGAGGTTTTCGAGAGAATGGAAAGAAAAATTAAACATATACTTAACACCAAGAAGAGAGAGTTGAAATTTCTCCGGCGCGTAATGAGGAAGGAGTCCTTGATATTCACGGGATATATTGAGGGAAAGACGGACAGAGGAAAGAAGCGCGTAATATACTTGATGAGCTTGGGCAAATGGTTGGCAGAACAGGGTTTGGGAGAAATAACAAAAAGACACAATTTATTAAGCGCTAAAAGGGACAGGAAGATGTCGATCGCTTACGTCTTGAAGGCATATGGTATATAAAAAAGAAGTGATCTGGAAATACTATCAGTATTTATTATCGGTTTGCGTAATCTTGACAATATAAGTTACTACAATGACACTGTGTTCGTGAGAGACAGAGAAGGAAAACTATAGGACCTCGTATACAATGTAGTAAAGGAAAGCTTAAAGAAATGACTAACCATCATTCGTAAGTTGACAAAATGTATGTTTGGCAACAAAAGAAAAAACCCAAGATGCGAACTACAAAATGGAGATAGCAAAATCAAGCAAGTACAGAAGTTTCAGTATCTGGGAAGAGGTTTAAAAAGAAGATGTAAATTGTTACACTGAAATCCGGACGTGCATTGGAATTGCAAAAGATACTTTTCAAAAACTAAGCAAAGTACTATATTTCAGAGAATATTTCGCTAGAAACAAAGAAAAGAATGATTTAGTGTTATATAATAACAATCCACTTGTATGGCAGTGAGTGCTGAAAAAGTACCTCGTAGATGAAAAATGTCACTTGAAGCAACAGTGATGTGCTTCTACAAGACAAAATACCATGAGTCAGTAAGAAAAAATTGAAACAAAAAGAACTCTAATGCTCAAAATCAGAAAGAGATGGCTGAAATATCTTGGATAATAATAATATAATGAGGAAGGGATGCTTGTAGAATTTGACACTCACATGAGATAATGAAGATAAAATTGGTTTGTTTTATTGTATACCAACTTCAGTGAGTTATTTAATGCCGACACAATTTTTAGGATAGGTTCGTATGAATAGAATATGTATTCTTCGTAAGAAATCAGTTTGTAGATCAGATTTCAATGGCGTATTTTTGTAGAGAGCGTTCTTGTCGAGAGTCAAATGTATTGCTGGTAATATATTTTGTCAAAAATGTATTCCTGATATTTTTAGTATAAAAATCCATTTTTGTAATTTCATAGTGTTTTGACCCCAGTTTGCTCATAAGTTAGGGTAGATTTTGGTTAGGGTAGATTTGGGTTAGGGTAGACTTGGGAAGAACGGCAATTAGGAGGTGGTTACACACTCCTCAAAACCTCCTGATCAGAAGCTTTGCTGCAATTTATCCTCATACTTGAAGATAAAAGGAAGACGAGGAGGCAGCGGGCCACCTAACTGGCGAGCTTGTGCAAATGGATGTCGGCACGGTGGGTGAGAGTGATTGCAAAAAAACACATTTTATTAAGAGCTAGAAAAGATAGGTTGTAGAGAGCCATTACGTCCTTAGGGCACACAGCACACTTATAAGGTTTCAAATACCTGCGCTCGAGTACCAGCCAATGTCGCCAGTGCAAACAACTTCACCGACCAGGTAGGTGATATTAATGCGTCATGTACACGCACATTGACGCAAGCAGACACGCAATAGAAACATGTCTAGGCGCAAAACTCCAAATGTTTGTATCGGTCGACTGTTGTAGCATAAGAGTAAATTTTAGAGAATCGCTCTTTTAAATAACGGAATTGAAATATGAAAAAAAAAAAATATATATTTAATTATATTCGTTGACCGGTTTTATTCCTCTATTTTGAAACTGTAACTTATTTTGGAAAGTTTCTTAGTAAATAATATTACACATTTTTCTTTTTTTAAACAGAAAAAAAAATAAAGGAAAAAGAAAACAGAAAAAAACTTATTGGCTTAGAAGCTTTCCAAAGTGTCGGAAAATGCGCTGTTACACTTCTCTCTCTCTCTCTTTCTTTTAGTTTTTTTCTCTCTTTCCTCACGCAAATACACGCGCACGTGCGCGCCTTAGCAAACGCAAGCAAGAAACCGCCACTTAGCTTCTCATAAATAAGAATTGGCAAACATTAAAAAAGAAAATCCTATGTCTAATAAATAATAAAAATAGAAAAAATAATTAAAAAGCAGATGTTATGGAGTAAAAGAAAACTCTTTTTTTGCGTGTGTGTGTCACCGATCATATGACCTCTTAACCACTAGATCATAATTATTACAACTACCAGACTTCTACTGTCTCGTACGTTGCTATTGCTACTACCACTACTTTCACTTTTATAATTCTGTAACTACGACGACGACTATTACTTGTAAGAAAATCTACTACTACTATTATTACTAATACTATCATCACCATCACCAACATCACCATTACCAATAATAATGCTTCTGCCGTTCCTGCAGTCGTTAACAGCTGCTGCTGCTGATGTTGAAGCACTCTCTCGTCACCCGTTCTCCTGTCCCGGCTTTGTAAAAGGAGAGTGGGATAGCCGGAGTGGCATGGTTTTCTGTACGCTTAGCGTGGATGAGTGGATTTTTCACTTTTTCCTTTAACAAGACGTGGTGGGATGTACAGGCAAGGACACGTCTTAATGGGCATTTACGTTTTTTTCCCTTTCAAATTTACTCATCCTGTCACGGCTGTGCGATGCTACCGGACTCAAGATGTGGTTAGTTTGGTTTTTAATTTTGAGCACTTTAAAAAATGTGTTTATTATTATTATTATTATTATTATTATTATTATTATTTACAGTGTTGTTATCATCCGCAACTCCCTCAATACCAAATCATATTAAGCAATAACAAAAACAACAACAACAAAAGAAAACAAAAATAATGCGTTGTGTTTGTTTAATTCTGGTTTTCCTGATTCTATGGAGCTTCCTTGTTTTCTTCTTTCTTGTATTTCATTCATTTACTAATCGTTCTTTACCATTCTTCTGTATTTCTCTTGTATCACTCTTTCTTTCATTTTTCCTTCTAATTTTTTTTTACCAGTTCCTAATTTCTTTCTTTCCAATTATGATTTTTATTCACTTTTCTTTTAACTATGTTTCTATCCCATTCCTTAATTCTTTTCTTGAAATTGGTTTCATGATTTTGTTCTTCAAAATAAATTGTTTTCTTTATTTCTTTCTTTCTTTCTTTCTTAATGGTTTTCATCTCGGTCCCAGGATCCAACATCCTTCCTTTATTTAACAGTCTTATGATGGGGCTTTTTTTTTGTGATATGTAATCATATCTACCCGGTTTTCTACTCTCATCTATCTATCTATCTATCTATCTATCTATCTATCTATCTATCTATCTATCTATCTATCTCTCTCTATATATATATATGCGTGTGTGTGTTTGTGTATGAACTGTTGAAAGGTTCTCGGCCCGACCATGGAGAATATGTAGCTATAAAACGAACATGCAATTCTTTATATTCACACAACAATACAAGACACTTGGCTCATAATTTTGCAAGTTTCTTTAACCTTTATACACAAACTTTTGATATTTGATCATTGAAAATATGGATTTTTGTAATTGGATTCGCCCCTGAACTTTTTAGCACCTCCATATATATATATATATATATATATGTGTGTGTGTGTGTGTGTGTGTGTGTGTGTGTGTGTGTGTGTGTGTGCGTGTGTGTGTGTAGTTACACATATGAAATTATACTGTTATGTATGAACACACACACATGCAGACGGACAGCCGCGCACACACGCAGACACGGATATGAACGCCTGTATTCCGCCTGATATTTCCTAGTGTGCATATTTTTCATGAACGTGAAATCATTTCCACTTACAAGCACCAATACGCACGCACGCACGCACGTACGCAAGCACACACACACATACTCAAATACACACAAAATAAACAAAAACACGTTTTCATGATGAAACTTATTTCTTATCTCAGTTTGATGCTCACGTAAATACTTGTCTGCACACACACACACATATATATATATATTTATATGTGTGTGTGCATGTATATTGGTTTTTACAGTAGAACCAAGCGATTTACACATATCAAAGTCAAAGCAAGTGAGGTTGATCGTCACTGAGTATAGCGTTAATCTTGCTCCTGCATAAGTTCAGTTTGGCGAAAGGCAACAAGTTTTTGACTTGTTTTTGCATGCAGAAAGATTAAATTATTTGATTAAATTCTATCTATCTATCTATCTATCTATCTATCTATCTATCTATCTATCTATCTATCTATCTATCTCAGTTTGTTCACACCAATATATATCTATGCAAAACATGCGTCCACATATTTTGGGAAGAAAAGTAAAAATACTTGAAAACGTATTTTTATTTCCTTTCTCGAAATCTAAATCTGGTGCGAAATGTCGATAGGTCTAAATGTGTGCATTAACGTTTGTGTAAACTCTCTTTCTCTCTTCATTTCTTTCTCTCTCTCTCTCTCTCTCTCTCTCTATATATATATATATATATATATATATATATATATATATATATATATATGCATGTGTTTTCTTTGTATGTATATTTGTAAAATACAGAAAAATAAAAACCTGAATAATGATTTTGAATGTTGTTTTTGAAGAAGACAATCCTTATCCTTTTCACCGAATTTGCTGAACTACAGTTTTCTGTTTTGATCCTCTTTTCATTAGGTTGATCTATCTATCTATCTATCTATCTATCTATCTATCTATCTATCCCAGTCTGTTCATATCTATCTATCTATCTATCTATCTATCTATCTATCTATCTTAGTTACGAGTTTATATCTATCTTCCAGCCTATTTCAATATTAATCTATCTATTGATATGTCTCTCTATCTGCCTGCCCTTTTCAAAATTAGTCTTTCTAACCATTTATCTATTTCAAAGTCAGTCTATCTATCTATCTATCTATCTATCTATCTATCTATCTATCTATCTATCTATCTATGTAAGTCTGTTTCTGTCTGTCTCTCTGTCTCTCTCTGTATCTATCTATCTACCTATATATGTAATTCTGTTTCTATCTATCTATCTATCTATCTATCTATCTATCTATCTATCTATATGCTATATATGTCAGTATCTCTATATATCTATCTAAATATAGATAGATAACTCTCTCTCTCTCTCTCTATATATATATATATATATCAGCATCTATCTATCTTTCTCTCTATCTAAACTTTTACATATTCTTTCTTTCATTAACGTACTTTTTTATCCGTCTGTGTGTATGTGCTCTTTACATATGCATAATTTAAAACATTAAATTATTTTCTGGTATCTAAAATCTCTTTCGTCTTTTAGTCAATCGTAATCAGACGTTAATTCTCACTTACCCTTTCTATCAATCTTCAGTTCTGTGCTTTCAGCCCCCCTTTTTTTTTATTTTTCCTATTTTTATCGATTTCCACTGATAATACAAACTCGCACCCGCGCGTGCGCACACACGGAGGCACACGCGCGCGCGTGCCCGAGCGTACACACATAAACACGCAGACACACACACGCATACTTTTCAGAAATAAAAAAAAAAAAACTGTTAAAGAGATTTTAAAAACGAAAGTCTATTAACCCTTATGATTCGTAAATAAAAGGAGGCTAGAAAGAAGAACAAAAAACAAACTTGTTTGCTACACGAACAATGTTTCATTAACTCATACATCATTACTTCAATCGAGTCTCGCTCCCGCATGACTCATATAGATGCCACTGTGCCAAGTAGCCTATAACGATAATTGCGTTGGTTACCGGGACGTTTTCCGTCGCACGTCACTATTATTGTCCGTGAACGCAGATATACGCATGCGCACCTCATACATGAGTCGAGGTTATTTGTCTGAACACACAACTTTGTGCGTCTCTAGGAGTGTTAGGCCAAGTAAATTAAATCGCTACTGCCCTTTCTGCTGTCGTATTTTGAATATGTAAAATAACGCTTCCTTCTCTATTCTGGATGAGACAGTCGCGCTCATACATGCTCGTAGTTATCAATTAATCAATCAATCGATCAATTTATCACAATCTGTTCACTGCAATCTCTTCAAATCTATCTCAGTTTTCTTCTATCTAGTCTTTCCGTTTATATCTAATTTACATTCTTTCTTTCTTAATCTGTTCGCATTGGAATCTCTTCAAATCTATCTATCTATCTATCTATCTATCTATCTATCTATCTATCTATCTATCTATCTTCATATTAATTCCTTGAAATCTCTTCAAATTTATTTAGTCTGTTCATATCTCACAATATCTAATTCGGTTCATATCTATCTATCTATCTATCTATCTATCTATCTATCTATCTATCTATCTATCTATCTATCTATCTTCAATTCCTTGAAATCTCTTCAAATTCATTTAGTCTGTTCATATCTCTCAATATCTAATTCGGTTCATTATCTATCTATCTATCTATCTATCTATCTATCTATCTATCTATCTATCTATCTATCTAATTCTATATTTCTCTACCTATCTTATTAATTCCTTACAATCTCTTCAAATCTATTTAGTCTGTTCATATCTATCTATCTATCTATCTATCTATCTATCTATCTATCTATCTATCTATCTATCTGTATAAGTTAGTATCTATCTATCTATCAATCTCAAATTCTATTTGAAAAGTCATCGGATACTGTCTAATGACGTTCACCAATTTCTTTAGTCTCAGATCGAATTTACGACTTCACGACGCAGTCTGAATCAATGACACATTCATTAAAAATCCCATTTGAATGATTACAACTTTTTGTTAAAACCTTTTAGTGTATTTTAAAAATACGATTTCGAAGCAAATAACTTCACGTCAACAATACGTTACTTAATTTTGCTAGAAATGAAGTCAATGGTACGTACGTTATATTTTTTTTATCACAAAATTGTGTTAATTCACTATCGCACCCTCTCGGCTCCCCCACCTCGCACATATTCAAAACTAGATGCATGTAGATTAAGTAAAAAACACGGTTTTTTATTACTTAGTTTCTTGTTTTAGTACTGTTGCTAGCACTTAAATGGTGACTTACTCACCGTCGCCCTTATTCTCAAGAATAGTAGTGATGTATACTGAAATTACTGAAGAGAAAACGGAGAAAGAGCGTGGAGAAATAGAAATCAGATGGCCTTTTGAAATTTTGCCTTTTCCAAACATCCACATGAAACGACGACAGCGGTCAGCAAACTCGATTTTTTATTCTTTCAATCATTATAGTTGTAACCATTAAGACATAACATATTATAACTTACAAAACAGCATCCTGCGTATTTGTTATTGGTTTCTATCACACGTACAAGCATGTCTACGCTTGGGCTTTCATTCATAAAATACAATATTACTATATCGGATGCACACATAATAACACATACACATAGAAGAATACAAATGGTAACATAATATCTTTATATACACAATGACAAGCAAGAAGATGGATCAGTAATTCACTAATCTGACAAGTAATTATTAGTTGATTGTTGATTTGAAATTGTTGATATATATGGCTCTCCACAACATCCTATCTTTCATAGCACTAATCTTACTATCATTCCAGTCCATGTTTTGTCATCTAATTATACGAGTTTGTTAGCTATGTTATTTGCTGTTTTCCTTTGGATCTCTAGACTCCAATGTATTTTGTGAGTGTCAGATTCTCCGAGCCCCTTTTTCTCATTTTGTGCTCCAGAAATTTCAACTCTCTCTTTGTGATACTAAGTATAAGTCACCATTTTGTTTCAATTTTCATAAAAAATATTGTCATTGTTCACATGCTCCGTCCATGGTATTCTCAGCATCTTTCTGTAGAACCAAATCTGTGTTGCTTTAAGTGTTTTCTTCATCTGTGAGGAAATTGTCGAGCATTCACTGTCATATTGATAGATATTTCATAACAGTTTGGTATTCGTTTCTTTGTTTCTTGCGAAAACTTTCCTGTTTCTTAATGTTTTGTTTAGCTTTTGATGGGCATCTTTTGTAGTTCTAATCTGACTTGGGTTTTTTTTTTGCGTCACTTTTTCCGTTGTCTCTTCAAACACTTTCCGGACTTTTAAATTTCTGTACTTGCTTTATTCTGACGTTTCCAATTCGTATCTCCTATCTTGGATGACCATCTTTATAATGAATACTAGCAGCATGGACTGGCGTTGCCCCTGCTTGATTCAAATATCGTAGGACTCTTACAGCAATCGCTATCACTTGGCTTAAAATATTTTTGCCTTTCCTTGCCTTTAAAGGAGTGCCCTTTGTCGTGCTGATGTTGCTATATACATTACTTCTTGCCTATCTCACACTGCGAATTTTTTCTAAGCTCTATACTAAACATTAAATCTGTTACGAAAAAAGAACTAAACAAAATGAACACAAAACTATCAGCTTTAAAAAAGGACTCGTAACTGGAAAAACCGAATGAAAAAAAATGTTAACAACAAATACTTTTTTAACACACAACCCAGTTCTGAGGAATCAGAATCAACGTTGAGTTTAAGCAAGCGAATGAGCCAATTGGAGTAAAGTGCCATGCAGATTTCAATTTTTCCCACTTGTGACGAATGCAGCTATCGACTTTTTTTTCATGCTAGTTAGCATTTGTGTCAGTCAGCTGTTGCCTCTCACGCTGACCAATAGAATCTTCCTGTCTATTCGTGGCAGCCAGCTATAGGGTCTCACTCTGGCCAGTACAAAATGGCCGCAAATTATATGAAAAGTGCGGTAGGAGCATGAAAAAATCGATTATTTCCATTATCAATGAGAGTTGGGAAGTGCAAAGTCGGTCTTGGCCTTCCCGCTAACGTGGAGCATGTGCATGTAAATTTTGATGCAAATCCGTCAAAAATTGCGGCCGTGCATTCGTTACACACACAAACACATCCTGCCTTTTATTGATAGAGATATTTTCTGTCTTTATAAATAATGGTCAGTCTGCACGCTTCCCTTTACTAGTTTGTCTTGGTGTTCCACGACTTTCTTTTTTTTTTGTGCCACAATGTCAACTACGTAACTTTTACATACTTTGTTGGTAATTTTTAATAAATATTATCTGTCCATAGTCACCATTGCTATGTTCCACTAGTGTTTATTTTATTTTATTTTTTTTAGAAGTAATTGTTCCGATGAACTTCCCTCTATGGTACGTAGACTTTATGAATTTAAGCGCAGTACCAGATTGGTGGCAATTTTGCAGTTGAAATGGCAAGAGACGTAACCATAACTTCTATGCTAACAGTTTCTTCTATCACACTTCTCACTTATGAACCTCTCTTCCGCCTTTTGCTTTCATGTCAAAAATTTAAATGCAATGTCAATCGTTATCTTCTGTGATTTTAATTCTTGTTCTTTTATTGATCTTTTTCTTTAATAGTGTTTTTCCTCCTATTCTGTAACCCATCTTCGTGGCTTTATTGCTTTTCTTTAGTTGAAATGATCAAAACAAGGGATAAATATATTTAATTGTTATACGAGATATGACAATTTAATTCTCGGAATGATCCTGTGAAAAGCAACATTTGTTTACCTGGTGACTATTGTGAAGCTATGCATTTTGGTGAGACGATAATATCATTGCTGGAAAAAATTCAGTAATATAGTCCTAAACCGTTACGGGATATCTGTCCTCGTGTGTGTCAGTGAGTCTCCCCTAAAATGAAGAAGAGACTAGATGCAACAAATATGTGGTTCTACAGAAAGATGCTAAGGATACCATGGATCTAACATGTGAGCAACGGCGAAGATTTGAGAAAAAAATGGAAAGAAAATCAACTGCAAGAAGACAGAACGGATGAATCCAAAGTGCAAATTGCAAATCGGAGATATCAAAATGAAACACGTGCGGAAATTTAAATGTTTTGTAAGTGATTTAACAGAGGAAGTAAAGTGTGGCACTGAAATCCGAAGACGTATTGGGATGGCCAAGGAAGCATTCCAAAAAGCTAAGCAGAGTAATATGAAATAGAATGCCTTGACTAAAAACAACGAAAAGAGTATTAAACTATTACGTGATATCTGTCCTTCTGAATGGCAGTGAGTGCTGAACAATCTCCCCAAAGATGAAGAAGAGACTTGAATCAACAAATATGTGGCTATACAGAAAGATGCTGAGGATACCATGGACCGAACATGTGAGAAACAACGAATATTTTAGCGAAATGGAAACAAAAAGGTAACTTATACTTAACAGGAAAAGGTATCTGGCGCGAATCTTGAGGAAAATCTGATACTCCCGGGACAGATAGAGGGTAAAAGGAAAACCAAGCATAACATACTTAGTGATCTTGCGTAAACGGAACAGGGTTTAGACGGAATAACAGAAAGACAAAGTTTATTAAGAGCTACAAGGGAGAAGTTGTGGAGAGCCATGATTGCATACGTCCTGAACGGACAAGAATATATAGAAGAGGTGTTACTGGATGTCAGCGTTGTCAGCAAATCGTATTGGGAACATCACGTTTCTTCTCCGGTAAAGGTTATCACACATGAAACCTTTCTGTATTATACCTCCCTCTGTCTGTTCTACAAATACTTTCATGGAAATTGCTCCGAGGAACTGCATTCGCTGGTTCCCAAACTTCATGAGTTCAAGCGCCCTACGAGGCTGGCATCCCGCTTTCACCCCTTCACTGTCGAAACTCCTAAATGTAGCCGTCTCTTCTACTCTAATAGCTTCATGTCTCGCACCTATCGCCTGTGGAACTCTCTTCCCTTCTCCTGTTTCGCTGAGAGTTATAATCTCCAGCTATTCAAGTGTAATGTCAATCGACATCTCCAGTTGCCTTAATCTATCTACTACCCTCATCCTATCTTCTATCACTCCTATCTGATCTTCCTATTTTCTGTAACCCCTTGCGTCCTAGTGGCTTCCCGCCTTGCTTGGGGTGAAATGCTTAAAAAAAAAAAAACCAAAAAACCAAAGATCAGTTGAAACTATAAACCGACATTGTTTCTGCCAAGAGTCAAGATTCCGAGTAAATTTCGCTCATTCCCTGTATTTCATTAAAACCTGCCGCTAAGTTGTCCCGATTCATATTCTCTTCTCCAAGTTTCGCATATTTATATCTGAACTTTGCATTTTCGGCCGCTGTCACTGCGCACATATATTCGTTTTTCTTTAAAACATCCGCGCCACTAAAAACACACAGCGATTTCTCCATAGCGTGTTCACTTCAAGAAATTTATGAAAAGGATAACGTTTCTCAAGAACTTTAAAAAAAAAATGCACACAAAACATGATTTTAACCATATGCTTCAGATAGCTTTCACTTATTTCCGTCCAACTGCATATGAACACGTACAAATTTCTCTACTGCTCGACAACGAATGTTTCATATCTTAAGCAAAATGGAAGTTGGCGCATGTTCGCACGTGCTAGGATACACATATTTACCTGATTCATTAACCCAATAACTTTCATAGCTTACTATCGGTAGCTGACTTTCATAAGAACTAATGATTTTCCTCGAACCGTCACTGCCTACTAGGCACCTCCCGTGTCTCTTACGGTAACAGTTCATTTAGTGAGGTGCGTATAACTAACAAGAAGTATACCCTGTTTCGGTCTGTTGCCACATAAGGTCCGGCGTTCATGCTATTTATCTAGATCTCTTTGATAAAATCCAAAGAAGAATCAGCAATATTATTGGTCTTGATCTGGCGTTACTTTCCCATGGCAGTAAGGTTGCTTCCCTGTAGCTTTTCTATAAATATTTTCATTGTAATTGTTCGGATGAGCTCTTCGCTATAGGGACCCCCTTTTATTTCTGCCCCTACTTTTCTTTAAGTTTAATTCCCCATCTCGTTAGGTGGTCAGTGATGTCAGTTCGCTGGTGGATGCGGGGCGCCTTTCGTTTTCGCGTGAGTGGCATTTTTCGTATTTGTTGTTGTGTCTGAATGAGTGCATGTCAGTGTGAGTGATTGGGATGAATGAATGTTTTATACTATTATAGTCCCGCATTGATTTCGGCCAGTGAAGTGATGTTACTGTCACATTTTAGTAATTGTGTGTGTGGGGGGTTATTACTAATCTGATTTTCTTTAGTTTCTTGTAAATAGTTTTTTGTATGCATATTGTAAATACTCATTGGGGTTAACTTTTAGAATTGTTGTTTTATTCCCCCCCCCCAAAGTACGAATTGTAAATATGGGGACTAGTTAGTATTTTCATAGAGACAAAGAGGTATTATGGTGGTTGTAGTAAGAAAGGTACGAATGAATGTGTTGTTTTGGTGTAAGGAATATTGTTTCGTACGATTGGGTCAGTGCTTGCGGCTAGCTAAGTTATAGTTAAGACAGAAGAAGACCGTCCTTTCCCCAATCCCCTTTTTGGCCTTGTGCCACATTTCTGTATTAAGCAGAATAAATATCGCTCTTCGCTATAGGGACTAGACTCTTTGAACTTAAGTGCTGTACTAGACCGTCAACAAGATCTTAACAGTTTACAGTTGAATTGCCTAGATGTAAACGTAAATTCTATGCTAACAGTTTCTTTTCTCGCTTGTGGAAACACCCTCTATGCTATTCAGCCTCCTTTAATCTTCAGAAATTTAAATGCAATGTCAATCATTATCTATCCTCCTGATTATTCTTCTTTCGTTTCCTTGGTAATGTTTCTGTTTCTAATTCTTCCGCATTCGGTAACCACTTGTATCTTAGGAGCTTTACTGCCTTGGATAGGGTGAACTCGATTTAAATAAACACTATCGAAAAATATGAGCCGCTGATGATCGAAATCCTAACCATTAATTCCCTACGAGGTGTTCTATATTTGCAGCTATTTTTTCCACATCTTAATTTCTGTGCTATACAGAAATACGCTGAGGAAATATCTACTTTAGCTTATTTTCCACCCTACAACGCCTTTCCCACAGATGAAAAGTTGCAAGCTTGAGGTGTTGAGTATTTACTAATTTCACATCCTGAATTTTTATCATGGATTCAGGGTATGTGTCATCACTATTATCATTCTAATTTCATATAATAGTTTCTGTTTTGGATTTATCATATCATAGTTTCTGTTTTGGATTTTCATATCATAGTTTCTGTTTTTAGATTTTCATATCATAATTTTTGTTTGGGATTTATCTTGAGTCCTATTTTTTTGAAACAGTTGGTGTCGTTTTCCATTTTCTTTTGTTAAAGAGCATTATTACACCAACTATGAATACCTATGTCATCACCATAGTAAGAAAAATCCTACAAACCTGGATAGGAATCCTAAGTTGCTGCAACAGAGAAAGAATGATAAAATAAAATAAAAATTACAAATGATTTGTAAAGAAATCGGATTGAAAATCGACTTAAAACACGCATGAAATAAGTAGATTTCCCCCATTCTTTCAATCGTCAAAAAGGTATATATCAACCATTGAGCAATTCGAACGACAGCCCACTTTACGTACATAACTCTTGCAAACATCCACTTACCATAATCAAGCAAGATCAACCGCAGATTATCTGACAAAATGTCTGACGAAAAGTTTTCACGAAGCCAAAAACGATTATGGAAAACACTAAAGAACGGCGGTTATTCGGCAAAATTAACATTCACTCCAGGTACTCAAAAAAAAAAAAAAACATAAAAAGTGACATTATGTAGTTTTAACAAAGTTACAATAAAAAAGCAGCAAAAAAACAACAAAAAAGATAAAATATTCATTAGATACATCGACAAAAACTTCCTAAAATCAAGCAAAATGCACAAAGTATAGAACAGAAAGACTCTAAAACTCAGTTTTTAGTTACACTGAAAATATATTACAAATCATTAAACAGACGCATCACTGAAATTTTAATTCGTCTACCGGCCTGAATATTCGAGCAATCTTATTCTTCTTTCATTAGATTTCTAGAATGTTCCCGCCAGTAGACGTAATAAAATACTGTTTAAAATAATGAGACCTTTTAATATCTAGTAAAAATAAAGTTTAAAGTTATATATATATATATATATATATATATATATATATATATATATATATATATATATATATATGTGTATGTGTGTGTGTACATTTAGGCAGCAATCCTTCTTTCATGCACATTTCATTGAATACGATAAACAAGGTGCTTTGATTTAGATTTTTTATTCAATTTCTCATTCGATTTAATAATGTTTTTCTTTTCAGATGATAAATTATATAAAAACTATCCGAATGTTCTTTTATTCCGAGCGCTTTCGGCTATACATTTAGCCATTTTCAAGGATGAAATATTTTAACTGTTAAATAAGAAATAGTTTGTTGTATGTATATATTTATATAATGATTTCATTTTTTCAAGACACGGTCAAGATATTGTGTCCCTGGTCATAGTTATTATTAAATGTTTTTTTTTTTTTTTTCTTTTATTAATAAGGATTCCATTATTTTTAGGCTTTTTTGCATGTAGATGATGCTATTATATTTCTGTTGTTAACAAGTATGTTACGAAAAGTTTCCGGTAGGTCTCCATGAATGAGATCTAATTGAGCTATGATCAGAAAGGTGTAGAGTGAGTCTTCGTGTCAGACACGTTGTAGTATGGCCTATGTAATTATTTACGAATTTTGATTGATCAAGAATAAAAGAACATTCGGACAGATTTTACATAATTTATACCCTGAAAAGAAAAAAAAATTAGATCGCATGAGAAATTGTATAAATCAAAGTACCCTGTCTGTTGTATTCAATGAAATGTGCATATATATATATATATATATATATATATATATATATATATATATATATATATATAACAAAGAGGAAAAAGTTTGTGACCAGTATCATCCGTTAGGACTTCATCGGTCTGGGTTTTGTTCACGTTCTTGTGTGTGGATTCTCTTGACGGATGAGGGTTCAGTAATTTCTATAAACTGAACAGCAGCATATTATCATGACCTGTACTCGTGTACTTTGTGCCACATGTCAAATTATGCTACAATCGCAAGTATTTTTAATAGCATTTTTTCAAGTTGTTAACTAGTTTAGGAAAAGAAATGTCTGTGTATTTAATTTCAAAACAGATTTAAAAAGTGTTTGTAAATGCCGAATGGGCTAGTGGGTGAGCAGTGTTTTAGCTCTGCGATGGAAAAATCTTATTAAAAACTACTTCCGATTGTAGATAATCTGACATGTCGTACTCAGTGCTCCAGTACAGGACATGGCACTATGATGGCGACAGTGTGCAACTAAGGGAATTGACCATTGTGCAGTTTATTCAGTAAAACTTTGAATTTACTGTATACTCGTCCGTATATATATTTCCCGTACAATCACTGAAGTTAAGCAACATCGAGCTTGGTCAGTACCTAGATGGGTAACCGCTTGGGAATAACAGGTGCTGTAAGATTGGATGTGTGGGTAGGGTAATGGCTCAGAATTGTTAATTGGAAAGCCAAGTTTCAATTCCTGTAGGGTTTGTTATATTCACTTACGTGCAAATACCCTTGGGAAAAGGTATGAAGATCATTTTGTTTTGAGAAAAGTTTCAAATTTCCCTTCCTCAATTTCATCCTCAGCGCAAAAAAAAAACGAAGTTACAAAATCCCCAAAGCCAAATAAACAGACACCACCAATAACTCTTCTTGCAAATATTACATAAAATTCATAATCCTGCCCTTCTCAAAAAAACTCTTTCTACTAAAGTCGCGAACAAATTAGTCATCCCTAATACTAGGATAAATACCACTACATCAAAAACAATTGCAGATATAATTAGGATGAAAAATGAACCCAACACCAATTCAGATGCCGGTATTTATGAAATAAAATGTTTATAATGCAAAAATGTAGTGGAGACATCACATGATCTAAAGCTCCGCATCTATGAACACAGGAGAGACTTGCGTTTGGAAAAACGATTTAACTCTCACGTTTTGCATCGAAAATATTATTACCATGTATAAACGCACGCCTAAGGCATTACATGACAAAGAATACATGCCTAAAGAGGTCAGCTTTAAATTAGAACCCGCTGCGAATGCTAATCTCACAAAGGTGAAGACATCAGAACTTCCACTAGACAGACAGACACAAAATTACGAAGACACATTACCATCCGATGCCCGCTTTGACATACAAAAATCTTTACGAACTACATACACATAGAATCATCTACAGTTTTAATGTACGTGACACGTGTCTGATCAATGAGAACTGGTCCAAATATAATTGAAAATACAAGTATTTCTGTTTCTTTGTCTGTTTTCCCGAAATCTCTAACGAAACTTTAATAAAAGTGAAACATGTTAGAATGATATACGTTTCCTATTTGTGCTTTTGGTCTGTATTTGACCTTTCACTCTCATATATATATATATATATATATATATATATATATATATATATATATATATATATATATATATATATGTGTGTGTGTGCGTGTGTATTAAACATAATAGAATACGTATGTATACTTTCATTTAATACATTATTTACTCATAAACACCATTATTTTCATTAAATACAATATCAGTTCAAGACGCGGCCAATCAAGGCTCCTCACAAATTCCTTTTTTTATATGTGACTTGTCATGAATCCAACAGTATCGTGGTTTCCATATTCACGTTTTGTTTGTTATGTTTTTTTTATCCTTATTCTTTTCTTAGACTGGATGCAAGCCAAGGATAAAAAGCGAATTTTTTTCCTACTATTTAACAAATAATTAGGGATGGAGAGAAGAAATGTATTTATGCTTTTTCCAAATGCCATAGTGCGAAAGTGAACTTAGTAGATTTTCCCCCACAGACAATGTATTGTACATATGGGGTTTAGTTAGGACTCTCACAGAGACATTGAAGTATTATGGTGGATGTAGTAAGAACGGTAAGTAAGAATGCCTTGTTTTGGTGTAAGTAATATTGTTGAATGTTTGGGTCAGTGTTTGTGGCTAGCTAAGTTTAACATTAAGACAGAAGAAGACCGTCCTTTTTCCCCATTCGCCATTTTGGTCTTGTGCCACATTTGGTAAATAAATTACAAATAAATATCGCTCGTCTACATGGTTCCTAGGCTCTTTAAATTTAATCGCAGTACTAGACCAGCGACGAGGTTTCATCAATGTAAACTTGAGTTTAACCGTAAATTCTATGCTAAAAGTTTATTTTCTCGAACTTCTCGCTTGTGGAACTCACTTCCTGCGCCATGCATTCCAGCCATCTTTAATCTTCAAATATTTAACTGCAATGTCAATCGCTATTTACTGTCCTTCCTTTTACTCTTCTTTTGGTCTCGTTCCTGGGCAAGGTTTTTTTTTCTAACTCTTCCACACCCAGTAACCTCTTGTGTCTTAGTGGCTTTATTGCCTTGCATGGGGTGAACTCGATTAAAAAATAAAGTAGGTCAGGTTAAGAAATCTCCAGTACTCTTTCGTCTGTAGTTCATTTAATTAGAAATGCACGTTTGTGAGAGAAGGAAAATAGCTATCCTGAACTACACACATAGATTAAAATAAAATATATATTAATCTGAATTTATGTACCTGTCTCTGTGATAGTGTGTTTATTTACAGTTGAGCTCTCTAATCCAAATTTCGATAGTTTGGCAACTGTAGGGGTTTCAGATTAATGAAGTTTAACCTCAATAATCCATAATATTTAGCTAAGTTCTCAGAAGAACTCGTTGCACTGCACTCAAACTTTGTCATATAAAGAAAGCTTCAGCGCGTCTTGCCTGTTTTTATGCTTAAATAAGTTGCGTTTCTAACGGAGAAAATACAATATATAGATTATTTTATTTCTTTAAAACTTTGGTACGATGTATTGTGTTACAGCTACAACTATCTATATATAATTAAATATATAAAAATAGTGAACACATGTGTGATATATTGGTAAACAGATAGATGTGAACAGACTGAGATAGCGTTTTAGCTAAATGGATATGAACAGAATAATCTATCTATCTATCTATCTATCTATCTATCTATCTATCTATCTATCTCTCACTCGCTCTCTCTCTCTCTATATATATATATATATATATATATATATATATATATATATATAAAGAGACTTTGATAGATGGATAGGTATTACGAGACTGTGATAGAGAGATAGATGAAAGATAGATACATAGAGACTGTGATAGATCGATAAACAGATAGATGGATACATATATTAAGAGACCTTGACAGATTCAAAGTTATATATATATATATATATATATATATATATATATATATATATATATATAGATAGATAGATAGATAGATAGATAGATAGATAATATTAGTGGCAAATATACACATATGCAATCATATATCTAAATTATTTTTGAATTTGTAGGTCTGATGAATTGGATCATTACGATTCCAATGGAATAAATTATGACAATGGAATAGTAGTGTTTAAGCCTTTTTATTATATATATATATATATATATATATATATATATATATATATATATATATATAGATAGATAGATAGATAGATAGATAGATAGAATGTTATTGGACTGCTTCTGCAAAAAAGTATGAAAAATCAATCAAAGACAATTTAGTCTTTTACAAAGACAGTTCAATTTGCTCAGTAGATTTAATTTCGATTTGAATTCTATATTAGCCAACCGATTAATACACACACACACACACACACACACTCACATACACACACACACACACACACATATATATATATATATATATATATATACAACTTTTGTTATTCTGGAAGTCATTTTAAAATGTAATTAAAATTAAATTTACAGTAATAAGAATAATACCTTGTTCCTGAGTCGCAGTGACCCCAAACTGTTTTAACATGCCGTCACTTAGATTAACACGTTCATTTTAAGATTAAGATTATAATGTGTCTATACATGCCAGGATTAATGCAATACCAATTTTTCTCACTTTTAACATAATACTAATGTTCTTGATATTGAATAGCGATTATGAAAACGATTAAAAGCCAAAACATTAGAAGATACACTGTACGTTAATTTAATTGTAAATAGATAGCAGGCAAGCACAAATCGATTTTAAGGATTTTTTTTTATATTCTTCTCGGAGCCATAGTAATCCGGATCAAACTTTGACGGTTTTTAATATTCGTAAAAAAAAAAAAAAAATTAAAAAAATGAATTGATTATGTTTGCTTAGAACTATAGACTTCCAGTCAGAGGAGACGTTGCTTTGGAAATGAAATTCATTAACATAACACATTCAGCCATGGCGATCATGAATCCCGTACTCAATTCGGATTGTTAAACTCCTGAATGTTCCTTTAGTGTGTCTCGCACAAGATGGACGGACCACGTCCGTTTCTTGGACGATTTTGAATTCAGAGTTGCCTTTTTCTAAGACTGGTTACCGTAACAGGCTTAAAAACCTCATTTCGCCCTATTATATTGGATATATATTTAAATTCATATTTACTTTCTCCAACTCAGGCAAAAGAGCCAAATCTTCCCGACTTTCGGCCAAGTATTCCGATCCTAAGCTGGAAGAAGATGCATTCACACATTACCCACCGATATTAATACGAAGTGACCGAAACAGTCTCGGTGAGAATTTGAACTCGGCTCGTCGATTTCACATTCTGCATCTATAAACGTTACACCACATGCACATTAGCCGTTTCCCTACAAGGAAACATTTGGCATTCTTTGACAGAGCATCTAATAATGTTTTCGGTTGTAATTTTCTCAGGAAAACAGGTTTCTCAAGTCCAGTAGCTGTTATCGCTCTTTCTGGTATTGATGGGGGTCGGGGGTCTTCCTAACCTTTTATTTGAAGAAGTGCGGAATTTTAGCATCTTGATTATTTTCTCTTCACAAACTATCCCTATTAATCACTCGCATTCCACCCGCGCGGTGCAATCGATAGCGGTTCGGAATGAGAAATTGGAAAGCCCAGTTCGAATTCGAATCGAATTCGTTACATTCAATTACGAGCAAATACCCTTGGGAAAGGTATGAATCCATCGCTTTCTCCAGCTATGGGTTAAATAGTAAGGCTTATATCATTGTTAGTCTCCGAAAATTGTTAATGCAGTAGTCACTCATAAAGAAAACAAAAGAATTATTCTTACAATATAAAATATTTTTCCGCTTTAAATATCCCCAAAAGGGTGATAATCCATAAACACACACACACACACATATATATATATATGTATATGTATATAATGCTTTTTTAAATGTGCTATATGTATGTGGAAAAAGTGTTCAATATCGGAGACAGAACGTTTGTAGGTATAGACAGTATGGAATAGAAATCAACACTGCAAGGTTATTGTCACTTTTCGTGCTTCAAGCGATTTTCATATCAGT
This sequence comes from Acanthosepion pharaonis, assembly GCA_903632075.3. Lineage (NCBI taxonomy): Eukaryota > Metazoa > Mollusca > Cephalopoda > Sepiida > Sepiidae > Acanthosepion > Acanthosepion pharaonis. Next base: position 251,605 of record CAHIKZ030001580.1, on the reverse strand, counting down.
TCATGAAGCTTTGAAATGTAAGAGAACTATTGCGTTCAAAATTTTCAATTCATTTAATGTCGAAGGTAAGCGGAGATTTAAGAGAATTAATCCTGAGCGGTAATTTGAGTGATTCTAGCTTTAGCCACGCGAATATTTCACGTTTGTTTCTGTTAATATTTCACCTTTTAAAAGATTAAAAGTGAAAGTGAAAGTGAAACTGAATACAGATGTCTCAATTTCTTAGGAGATAACAATTTACGAAATATATATACAACAAGTAAAGGAATATAAAAAAAGAAGAAACAGTGTCTGAAAGCGACAAAACAAGATTGAAATGCTTCACGTCTAGTTTACAGAAATAAATATGAATATTTTAAAATTTAGAAATAACGTTCAACTGATGAGTTTGTTGACTGAGATCCAAAATGGACGATATACAGGGTACGGTGGATAAATTATCGTCTAAATTATGCAAAAACTGGCTTCAACCACGGCTTGAAGACGACTTCAGAATCTCCTGCAACTTTTCTGGACTGTCTCTTTTTAAGTTGGGGAAGAGAGCCATAATCCTTGTCTTCAATTTATCTTTACTTTTACAAGAAGTTTTGTTGGGGTCTCGTTCAACTCCACCCCGCACATAGGGTGCAGTCTGGGGAGTTAGGTGGCCAGATGGAAGGGGTGATGTAGTCACACAAATTGTCTGACAGACATGACTGGGTTCTCCTGTTTCTGTGATATGTCGCAGAGTCCTGTTGCCAGACATAGGGTCTTCCAGCAGCCACCCTCTTGAACCAGGACACAACTACCTCCTCAAGGCACTTGATGTATGCCACTATGTTGAGTTTAAGGCTCTCACTAACAAATCCGGGAGTTCTTTTCTTATCAGAACGATCAGAGTGAATTTTCCGAGCTGCTGTACATTCGTAATCACCATTAGACTCATCCAACTTTTTTCTGAATACTCTGCACTGTCCTGAGATCCACGCCCAAATATTCTGAAATGTTCGTATTGAAGCTTCCAGTGGGAATGCCAAGCAGTACAGTATGTTTTCAAATTTCTGGCGGAGTGACTTGCGTTATGGTGCAAAGATGGTGCTCAACTGAATGTAGTCGACAAAACCAAAAACAAACAACGCGCATGCACGAAATTAAAAATATAAAATGTCTACAATTTAACCATCGCATCCTGTACAACAGTTTTATAGATATTACTTAAATAAATATTTTGTTTGTTTTACTATGAATATCGAATTAAGTTTACTGAAAAAGTCGGTGAATTAACTTTTCATAATCAAGCCAGAGTGCACACGTTGGCTGAATATTTCTTTAAATACACGAATAAAAAGGGAAAAAAAACCGTTGTTAAAATTCCTGTTCTCAGAAAAGAGGCCATTTTTTCTTCGAGACAACAATATATTTTATAATTTTGAAAACTGAAAACACACACTGATATATACACACACACAGAGTGAGGAGACGAATTTGAAAAAAGAAACCAATATTCATAAAGTTACTTTTTATTTGCAAGTATAATAAACATTGAATGGTGTCTTTATATAGACCTAGTGTGACACTGAATGAAAAGACAAGAACACACACACACACGCAGACATACAGAATTGGAGAGAGAGAGGTGGAAAGAAAAAAAATCAATCACACTTCTAGGCAGCAATCTTTAAAAATAAACGGACTGAATTTGCCTTTTGATTATATTTTTTAATCAATCAGTCTAGTGCCATACTTGATACACGATTGGTCAATCATGTCTCATGATTCATGACTGACTTCGTAGAAGATTTTTCCGCAGTAGCTTCCTGTTTCTTTCTGTAGAGTAGTTGCCAACCAAGGCTATAGGACGCAATCTGTCCTGCTGTTCATAGCTGGGGAGGGGATAAGATATGTATTCATACCTTCTCCGAGGTTATTTCTGCGTAAGTGAAAGTAACGAGCCTGAATGGAATTCGAACTCCGATCACACTTTCCAAACCGATATCCATTTCACCATCTGCATATATTTTTTAATTGAAGTCCGAAATTTTTCAACTGCAAAAAAAAAAAAAAAAAAGAAGAGTTTTGCAAGTGTTGTTCTGACAACTGAATTCATCCTTTCTAGTTGTTTTTATTTCTTTTTTAAATACTAATTTTCAGCTAATACAAGACTCAAGAGCTACTCGGGGTAGATTGTTACTGAATATAAAAAGAGGGAAAAGGAAGTGAAGATAACGAGGATAGGTAGCAGTTGGCCCTTGAAGAGGGTAAGATTTGCAGGGTTCAGGAAAGAAACGACGCGGAAGTCTGTTAGAAAGTCACCGGAAGAAAGCAGAGTGGGACTTCATTCTTACGAATGGAATATGGAAGAAATGGAAGTGATTCGACTTCAAATAGCCAGGTCTAGTTGCAGAGGTCTGAACTGGTGGAAATAAAGAGTGGAGATCATTATTTATGTTCCACTCTGCAGCCTTTAAAAAAACATTAAAAATATTTTTTGCGGGGGGGGGTTAGTGTACCATGATCTCATAAGTAATCAATCATAACATCCGACCCCCAATAATCCTCATAGAAAAGAAACTGTAAAAAAAATAAAAATAAAAATAAAAATAAAAACACACCGGAAGATCGTGTGGACCTTGCATACATACGACCACGACACTCCGGTGGCTTGTCGTGTTAAGAATGTAGAGTTCATGAAAGCATCCACGCGGGAGTGACAAAACATGCGGTTCTTAGTAAAAAGATGTCTTACATTTGGAATACGGAGGAAATGGGAATGATTCGGTTCTGTGGAAGTAGCATGGCATGTACTAACTCTAAAGATCTGGAGAGGTAGAACTGAAGAATGAAGCTCATCTGAAACATTTGCCATGGAAATAGCGATCAGTTTGCAACGTTGCGTTGGTTGGAAATAGGCTGCAAAGTGAGGGATAACCCCATAACAAAACCGCATGAAAAATTTTGAAGGAAGAAAAGAACAGCTCCAGGTCAGATATTGCATTTTTTTAACATTTTTTTTATCTAATCTGATTCTTGCAAATATAATAGAAGTGAATGACTGCGCATATCCGGTTATTCCTGTCCACTGGAGCTGACAGCCAATCCCTGTGGCAGACGCCTGTTTTTTTAAACACCCACAGTGCCCGCATGTGGTTAATGCTGAGTGTAACCTAGTTACAGTTTCTAGGAGAGACCGCATTATCTGGCGTGAACAAGGTCAGTACGCTCAAAGCCTCGGTCACGATGACTTATGACTTCGTGCTAGTATCGACGGCGTCATCTAGCCAATTTCACTCAAAATTCTTGGGTAAACCTATGGTATGGTTTCCAGGAAGTTTCCAACGGTGTCGTGCGCCGGGATTCACTCAAGAAGTCATATTTCTGACAAATCGACCATGATAAGATTCGAAACCGGGCCTCATGGTCGGAAAGCGAACGTTCTAACCGTTCGGCCCATATTCTTGTAAAGCCACAGCATGACAAAAGGAGGAAAATCGCTCAAGAAAAAGACATCGTAAGCCATTAATTGTCAATAAACCCATCATCAGCATATTTTTGTGCCTGAGTTGGCTTAACACGATAAATCTCTGAAACAATTTAAACTTATTAGAAACACATTGATGAAATCCTTTCATCAATGCCTGACTTTAAATATAGTCTCTCCCTATGTAAGACATCTTTTTACAAAGTACTTCCTCTTTTGTGACTCCCGCGTGGATGCTTACCTGAACGCTAATTTCTTAACATGTTGACTCCTACACGACCCACCGGAGTTTTCGTGGTGGTATGTGTGCAAGCTCACACGACCCTCCCTCAGGTCGTTTTCCAATTTCTTTTCTGTGAGAATCATTGGGTGTGGGATGCTATGATTCATTACTTATGAAATCATAGTACACCAAAAGCACATTTTTCCTAATTTTTTTTTATTTTCTTGTCTTTTATTTCCATTCTCTTTTGGAGTTTCTACTGTTATATTTTTTGGGGGAGGGCTTCAATTTTTTTATTTTTACATACACAGTGTTGTACCATGCATTCGTGTGGGTTGCCTGGGACTATTCGTTGCAAAATGGATCGTGGGTAATAAATACTACCTATGACATTCTTACTTCATATATGAAACAAAGTCGCTTGTACTAAAATTCATTAAGATATAGTGTTGGGCTCATGTGACATCAAGGAAAATGGGTCTTTGGAACCAACGTTTTATGAGTTAATCATTATATATCCTCCTTATCTTCATAATCTTCGTTTCCTACTTCCTACTTCATATATCAAACCTTATTCAGTAATCTTCTACCTTGAGTGGCTCTTGCGCATAGGAAACTAGTTGGGATTTTTTTAAGGCGCGTTATGACTATGTTCCTCTCTCCTCCATAGCCGTCCGTTGTAACATTCGTTGAGGTGATAAGTGTTTTTTTTTGTTTTTTTTTTTTTGCCTGCCTTACGTTAATATTTGATTCCATTGTCTCAACAAACGGAGTCTGTATTGAATTAAGTTTCGACTTCTCATTTGTCAGAGAACTCGAAAGGAATAAAAATCTAGATTCAATTACTCTTGTTTATTCATGGAGTTTTCTTACTGCTATTTTTACAGAACTGTCAATCACTGTAAATACATTAACAATCAAAATCTCTCCGGACACCGTTCTGTTTTTATTTATTTTAATTCTAAAATCTTTCTTTATTGCAAGTATAAACAATTCTGTATTGCAATATATGGTTTTGAATCTTGGTTATTTTATGAAGTATCTGCCCTGAGGCATACGAAGGAAAAATGCGTAGATAAATAGTTAACCAATATGAAATTAAAAAAAAAATGTACTAATGAATGAAACGCAAATCTTGAATTAATTAAAAAAAATATTTCCCCACTGGATGCAACAAATATTGAAACGTGGAGTCTGTTCGGAGATTTGCGCATGCGCACGGGGAATAGTACAGGGTTTGCAATCATCTAATGCCGCAGCCGTCACTTCCATGTTTCTTTCGTATAGGATGCGGTACACTTTTCAAATGAATTCACTCACGCGATTTGTCAGACTGAGATAAAAATCTTAACGCGTATTTTCCGCTGCATTGATAGACTGACATGGGTCTCTACGCCAGGACTGCATCTAAGACCAGTAAATTGTTTATTTCTCGCCTCGGATTCACAGAACAGACGAGACAGAGCGAAGACTATCGAACGACACAGGAACAATACATGTTACAATAGAGAATACACTTTACAAAAGAGTAGCTATTTTTATCAAACTGTTTAGTGTGAAAAGGACGGGTTGTCATATATATACCTAGCATATCGATACCAATACTTTTATTTAGTGACTTTTTGACTCTAAGGAGGCACGGTGGAGTAATGGATAGCGGGTCGTATTATATTCACTTGAAAAGGTATGACTCCTTTTCTTCACCCCCAAGCTATGGGCAAATAGCAGGACAGACTGGGTTCTGTAGCCTTGGATGGCAACTGGTCTACCGCAGAAAGAAATGACAACCTACTGCTGGAAAAAATCTGCCTCGTCACTCATGTATAGAAAGATACATGATCGACTAAGCTTGTATCACGCATTGCACATAACTAACTGATTTGAGTCTAAATAAACGTGACGTTAAATGTGTTCTTATTTTACTGTATTCTTTAATTCATATTTGTCTGTATCTATAAAAGGCAGGATGTGTATGTGTGTGTGTGTGTGTGTGTGTGTGTGTAACGAATGCACGGCTGCAATTTTCGACGGATTTGCACCAAATTTTACATGCACATGCTCCAAGTTAGTTGAAAGGCCAAGACCGACATTGCATTTCCCAACTCCAATCGATAGTGGAAATAATCGATTTTTTCATGCTTCTACGTCAGTTTTCATGTAGTTTGCGGCCATTTTGTACTGGCCAGAGTGAGACCCTATAGCTGGCTGCCACGAATAGGCAGGAAGATTCTACTGGCCAGCGTGAGAGGCAGCAGCTGACTGACACGAATGTTAACTAGCATGCTAGCATGCAAAATAAATCAGTAGCTGCATTCGTCACAAGTGGGAAAAATTTAAATCTGCATGGCACTTTACTCCAATTGGCTTATTCGCTTGCTTAAACTCAACGTTGATTCTGATTCCGCAGAACTGGGTTGTGTGTGAAAAAGTATTTGTTGTTAACATTCTTTTTTCATTCGGTTTTTCCAGTTACGAGTTTTTTTTAAAGCTGATCGTTTTGTGTTCATTTTTTTTAGTTCTTTTTTCGTAACAGATTTAATGTTTAGTATAGAGCTTAGAAAAATTCGCAGTGTGAGATAGGCAAGAAGTAAGGCATGTAGCAACATCAGCACGGAAAAGGGCACTCCTTTAAAGGCAAGGAAGGGCAAAAATATTTTAAGTCAAGTGATAGCGATTGCTGTATGAGTCGTACGATTTTTGAATCAAGCACGGGCAACGCCGGGCCATGCTGCTAGGTGGTTAATAAGATACAGTTTCTGTCAGATTATTTTTTTTTATGTCAGCTACCTTTGCTAGTGTATTACTTTCCATTTATAACAACGATAGATTAGACGCAGGGTAGTTTTCTTGATAAATCCCTTATTTCTTTATTAAGTGCGTCTTATGTAACGATAAATAGGTTATGATTAAACTCTTATGTTAAATTGTGTTCTCAACTGACAGGAAGGGGAAATACTATATTGAGTCCATTGTTAAGTCAGCTGCAGAGAAAGTTGGTTCACTGTGTCGTGCGAGACATTTTTATCTCCAGAATCTATCTTACATATCTATATGTCTACCAGTTGTTAGCACCCAGCCCAACTAGTTTTAGATTCAGAGTTGCCGTTCCACTAGTCTGTTGCCTAACAAAACTGATAAGGCCAGTTTACTCTAACTAGGGAATAGGATATTTAGTCATACTTTTTGCGTGAACATAACTCTACTTTTAGACCATATCGTTCTCAAACTTTTATGTATTTAAGCGCAGTACTAGATTGGCGGCTAGGTCTCATCTTTTTACATTTAAAATGGCTAGATATAACCGTAAGTTCTATGCTAACATATTTTTTCTCTTGCCCTTCTCACTTGTAGAAATCTCTTCCGGTTGTTGTTTTCCCGTCAACTTTGATCTTCAAAAATTTAAATGTAATATTAATCGTTCTTTTGTCGTCTTAATTCCTACTCTTTTATTGTTTCCTTTCCTTAATAGTGTTTACTTTTTCTCATATTCTTTCACACTCAGTATCCCTTTGCGTCTTAGTAGCTTTAATGCCTTCCTTGGGGTGAAAAGAAAAAAAATCAAATTTAAACTCGGTGTTAATCACACTCTCCGCGCCGACATCTATTATGCTTGGTGATTTTTTGTTATCTTAGAAAATAAAATTGGTATCATTATAAAAGAATATGATAAATCGTTTGAAAAATTTTAAAAAAAATAAAAGAGAAAGGTACTGTATTTGATGACATGTAAGATTACCCTCATAAACATTTAATTTTAAAAACTTACAGCTTTGGATGTGAGGCTAGATTAGCGCTTATCTTTTCGAGAAGTGGAATCGATCAGTCGAGTTCCAATTCCGTCTGCTACTTTCACTTTTTACATAAATGCACTTTCTCCATCCATAAAAATGCACGTACTGATATTCATCGATAATTCTGGAAACTTACAGCGGATGTAAGCACATTTAAGCGTGGTTATTGTGACACTCAGCTTTTACTAAATAGGTCTTTGCAACTCCCGGATTCTCAGTTACTGAATTGTCTTCCTTTCACGTAGGAAAATCTTATAGACATTACAGAGAGAAATCACTTGGCATATTATATAGTACAAGTAGCTGCTGTAATGTTCTCGGGCTTGCAAAAAAGCCATTATTGTTTGGTCATTTGGACAAATTTTGTGAAGTGGATCAGATCAAATAGTTAAGATAAAAAAATGATGATTAAACGAAAGATAGATAATTAGCGAGCGAGCGAGCTAGCTAGATAGATAGATAGATATGAATAGACTGGAAAAGATAGATAGATATGAATAGATAAATAGATAGATAGATAGATAGATAGATAGATAGATAGATAGATATGAATAGACTGGAAAAGATAGATAGATATGAATAGATAGATAGATAGATAGATAGATAGATAGATAGATAGATAGATAGATAGATATGAATAGACTGGAAAAGATAGATAGATAGATAGATAGATAGATAGATAGATATGAATAGACTGGAAAAGTTAGATAGTTAGATATGAATAGACTAGAAAAGATAGATAAATATATAGATAGATAGATAAATAGATAGATATGAACAGATTTCAAAAGATAGATCGATCGTTTGTTCAAATCTATCTATATATTGTTTGTTCCTATTTATCATTCTATCATTTGTTAAAATCTATTGTCTGTTCAAATTTATCTTATGATCTATGTTAGTTCGTTCAAATTTCTCCATGTCTGGACGAGTTATAAACCAGCTTGACTCGCAGACCTTTACTCTTCATACTCGTATGCCACAATATTTGAGGAATTATTGACAATAAATGACTGGTTGAATGGTAATTTGGATATAACTTTCACGCGGCGGTCAGTTCAGCCGGCTCCGTCAAATGAACCTGTCTCATCCGAACGGAAGTTGACTAAGTGTATTCATTCGGACGTGCCAAATCATAGTAGAACTTTCAGTAAGAATGTAGATTCGCAAGGGGCCCCTAGTCGCATATATACAAAATTTAGCATAGTGAGATCCAGTTTGAATTCAGTTTCCTGTACGGTTTGCCACCCAAGACTATGGGAACAAGTCTCTTCTGCTATTTTACCCATAGCTGAGAGGAGACGAACATGTTTTAAAATTTTTCCCAATGAAGTGAATCTAATGAACTTGACTCGCCTCTCCAATTCCTGAATCCGAGCAACTATCCATTACACTACATGGTTTCCATTTTTAGTTTGGGATAAAAAGAAAAATGATTAATTTACTAAATCACCAGTAACGATCAAAGATTATCCAAATGCAACAAACTCGAGTCGTTTCCCCTTTCCTGAAAGTCTATGTTTTCATTAGTATTTACGTGTACAGATTAACCTCTCATATATCGGAACCCCATCAACTGACTTCGGATGCAACGAAAAAAATCGGCAAAATAAAAAAAAAGTTATTTAGGGAAAAACATTTAAATCTTCTGCGATGTATTTCAAAATTTGCGGGCTTAGTGGAACGCGTCGTATTAGTTCTCAAAGTGACCACTTTCGGTGGTGGCGGGCTTTTTAATTGTAAGTAAAGACGGGTGTACAATCTATAAAGTACGATATATTAGCGCGTCAGTGAGAAAGTAGCTTATTATTTTTGTGATTTTGATTAATATATCTATATTAAGTACATATTTATCTATGCTATATATACATTTTAATAGTATTTACATTATGATCATAAGTACTTGTAGTTAATAGAGTGGTTTTATAATTCAAAAATAATCCCTTCCCATTTAGGGAAAATCGGCTTTAACGGACCATCCATCTTCATTATTAGTCCGTTGATGAGAGGTTTGTTTGTATTTAGAAAGAGCAATGTGACTGGATGTCGAACAATGAGAAGTAGTCGTTGAAATTGAATGACCGACATTGCTTTTACAATATTGACTTCTTGATTTTATTCGTGATTAATTTGTTGTCTCCGGCGTGACCTTTGACTATATACAGGCAGAAAATGTTAATTGGAAAAAGTTTTTGTTGAAGACAACGGACAAGTCTAATAAAGTTTTTAATCATTTTTAACGAATGAACTTCTCTGTTTTTGTATTAAATGTGCCTATGAACTGTCCTTAGTTCATGATATTCTTGTTAGAGTTCTGCGCATTTGGCTAGCTTCAGATAATGAAACATATGACGTACCAAAATTCCAAATCATCACCCAAAATTCTAAATCTTCCCCAAAATCATATTAGCATCAAATAAATTTAAACTATAATTTAACTATTTAATTTCTTTAGTCTTTTCTAGTCTGGTGTACATGGCTGCAATTGTATAACCGCACCCCCTCTATAGCCAAACCCCTGTCTAGAAATGTCTACCAGCGTGCATGCATCTTCCGTTGGTATACTAAGCTGCTCCCCCATCCTCATCTTTATTACGGTATGTCCTTCGAAAGTGTTTGATTATTCTTAATAAAAAAAAAAAATCTATCGATAAAAGCTTCTTGTGTGGTCGCTGATCGGAGTTAGATTGTTTCAATGTTTTAGATATTCAGTAAGTTTCCTATGGTTTGCAAATAGTATGTCATTGTTCACAAATGTAATAATAAAACAAAAACAGGGATGAAGCGTCAGAGCTTGATTCAACTGCAAGTGCAAAGTCATGAACGCCCTCTTCTTCTTCGCCCGTTTACTGTAAAGCTGAGGTTAATAAGAGGTTCTTTGGGAATTTTTCCCCTTTAATGCTTCCATAATCCTTCTCAAACAATCTTTACATCGAAGGTTGTTCGAATGCCAATTTAGGATGGAATCATATCAAGAAACTATCGGCTAAATGGCAAAAGCCGATTTTAGACCCAGTTTGTCGCAAATTTCCTCCACCTAACTGAAATAATCTAAATCAATCATTTACGCAAGACAATTTGTATGTCATGTGTAATTTACATGGCAAGTTTGGAAAGCATCGGATAAAAAACTAGGGAGTTCTGGTCGGAAAACGGACTTTTCGTTATACGCGGGAAGCGAACAGGACTAAAACTACACTTATTACTTGCATGATAGAAAAATTTTGCGAAATGTTTGAAGAAAATCGGATAAAAAATGAGAAAGTCATTTTTTTATTTTAAGTAGTACGAAAAAACCCGATTTTTTCACAGATTTTTGTCTGAAGCCAATGGCGCAGGAAAACTGTCAAGAAGTCTATATAAACCTCGTAACATGTGCTATGTTTTGCATTAAGTGAAAAACCATCAGCTTATCCAGTAAAAATTTAGTTCGCGTGTAACTTTGCCTTGTTTTTTTGTAAAAATCATATCCACCTTCAGTTTTATGAATTTTTCTGCCAGAACCGGGGATACTGGCGATTGAACAGTTGGTCTTGACCTACCTTGATAATGTGCAACAATTTCATCGAAATCGGTTGGGAAATGTGGACATGCATAAATAGCATACACACATAGAGACACACACAGAGACACACACACAGACATCTTCTGTTTTGTAGATATAGATATTGGGAGATATTATAGATAAACTATAAATTAGATTAATGTTGAGAAACTGAATGACAAAATGGGAAATATAATTTCCATCTAACGCGATTGGTCGTCCAACGAAAAATTAATCAGACAAAAATAAATTTCTTACTGATGGAATTATATTCACATACAGGATGCGATGGTTAAATTGCCGCTATCTTATATTTTTATTTTCGCGAATGTTTGTTTTGCGATTTTGTCGACTGCACGGTATAGCAGGGTCAGTTAGGCACTCTCTGTGAGTAAAAGAACACCATTATGCAATTCAATCCACCAGAAATTTGGAAACAGTATGCTGTACTACTTGGTATTCGCATGGTAAGTTCCAATACAAACATTTCAGAGTGTTTAGTTCTCAATTTGAGGAGAAAGAGTTGTATAAATCTAATGGTGATTATGAAAATGTTTGGATTGATCACTAGTGATGACAACGTTATGCCTACATTCATCTTCCTACTGGACCCCAGACCCAACAAGAAAGCCTACGTCAATTGCCTTGAGGAGGTGGTGTTGACTTGGTTCAAGAGGCGTCAGGACTCTCTACCATGCTACAAAAGCAGGAGAACACAGCCACGGCTGTTAGACAATTTCTGCGACCACATCACCCCTTACACCTGGAGACCTAACTCCTTAGACTGCAACGCCATTGATTATTATCTGTAAGGCAGATTTGAGCGAGAGACCAACAAATCTTCTTGTAACTCCAAAGAACAATTGGAGGCAGGGATTATGGCAGCATTCATTAACTTAAGGAAGGAGACCATTCAGAAGAGTTGCAGGAGATTCCGAGGTCGATTGGAGGCCGTGTTTGAAGCCAATGGTGATTTTATAGAATAAATTTACTCTTTAGTATTTCAAGATATATATATTTTTTTATTTTGGTAAATATATCTGTTAATATGAGATGCCAGTCTTATTTTCATTTTTGCATTATTTAGACAACAATTCATCCTTAAGGATCTGTGTACAGTACTGGATAGGTGTAGTGCAGAAAGAAAAAATAAAAGGCCTAGCGTCGCTCAAGATAGTGTGTCACAGAATAAGATTGTTGTAGAAAACTAAGAAGTTAGCATATTATGAGGATAGTTATCGGTTGACCCTAGACTTGAAGAGGTTTAAATCGTAATGGTCGGAGGAAGCATCCTTTAAGGAATTTGTTCTATAAATTAACAGTTCTAGGGAAAGGCTTTCTATGGGGTTTTGTTTGGTTTGTTTCATGACATATCAACTTATTGTGTCATGTAATGCCGAAATGCAATGTAGTTTTTTGTTTTTTAAATAAAAATCTTACATTTTAACAGTCAAACAATTTTTATCTTAAATAGTAAGATATATGGTTATTTTTTCATTATATATATATATATATATATATATTTTTAAACCTGCTTAATTTCTCTTAGGAATTGAAATAACTCTCTAGGTGAAATTTCCTCCTTACCAATGATATACGAAGAGAATGTGTATGACCGGACACTCTATATGTGACATGACGGGTCCTAGCTGGAAAGTTCGGAACTGGCGGATGTAAGGAATGTATCTCGCCAGAGTATTAGCAATGAGAATGGCGTTAGATGAGGCTACTGTTTCGTCTGTGAAAAATGTGTTGTAGAGTGGAAAATAGTTAATCATCCACAAGACTGTGTAAATTATTTTGAAATCTGTCAAAGCTGGAATATGAAGATAGGACTGTTCCAGCCCAGATAAAGCAACAATAACCTATCTCTCGACTGATCTGACTCTTGCAAAGAAAGAGTATTTTCTCTGTTTCTTAAGCACCAAGGCACGGAAATTAATCCGCCAACAAGAAAACTGATTAATAAATATAATTGACAGAGCTTTAATCTTCTTTACTGTATGAACTATTCCTTGTTACTGGAGGTTTACTAACTTATCCACGATTTAATATCCTGTTGGCGTATCCGGCTCCTGCTGACCTTTCATTGAAGCTACAACCGCAAGAATTAGGAAGAAAATCGATTGTAGGTCCCTTTCTGATTAAGATATATGCTCTCTTTGATATACGTCAGCAATAGTTCTATAGTTTAATTTATTGATCCATTTTCTACGGCTTATCAACACTTTGCAGGTTATTTAAAATATTTAAAGTTTAAAATATTACCAAATCGTAAGAAATTTTTTTTAGATAGTAATGAGTTAGTGATAGAAGTCTTACCATAGCCGAGGGTATGGATTTATGACTTTTCCCAAGAATATTTGCGCCTAAGTGAATATAACGGACCCAAAGTGAATTTGAACTCGGCCCTCCGATTAACAATTTTCGAGCCATTGTCCAGTACACAAACCGTACACCCAAGCTTACAGAACCTAATATTTCCAAGCGATCACCCATGGAGGCTCGACGTTGCTTAACCTTAATCATCGTACGGAAACTGGTGTTTCAACGTGATGTGGCCGTAAGTCATTTCGTATTGTGTTTCTCTCCCCCTATATAATGCCATAATTGATTTTGAACGTAGTAGTGTCCTTTAGAGAAGCCAGGAGCAAGGTTAATTTGGTAGAACTTCTGGCCACCGGCTGCAGATCCGTAGAACTCGTAGTCGACGCAGCTCCACCTGGGTTGCAAGCGTAGGAAAGATTCTTATAACGGAGCGATATAAGCACCCACCTCAGAGAGCAGATGGACAGCCTTTCTGTAATCGTACAACACCCTCCTCGACTGTCCAAGACGCTAAAGTGATCGCTTCAATGCCGAGTTAACCCTATCCCACGTTGAGATTTAAGATTGATCTTATGCAGCCAAGATCAAATCGTCTCAGGTATCTTCGTGTTGGACTGGTCTAAGAAGGGCGATGGTGTACAGGAAAAAAATTAACACTCGAATAAATTGACAAAAGCAAATACTGTTATATATCATTCGTCAGTACAATAACTGGTTTATATCAGAATTCGCATGCAATTAATTATCACCCCAAACCCGCATTTCAATCGGAAGTGACATTCTCGTTGTTGACCTGGCAAAGTTTGATTTGCTGTTTTGGTAAAATTTGACACAAGGCTGAAGTCGGAGACTTTCGTCCGCAGATAATCATATGGGTGTCTCTCCTGTTTCTGGTCTCGTTTCCGTCTCGTCTCTTTTCTCTCTTCTGTCTTCTACTCAGTTCGCTTCACGCATTCGTATTTATGGATATTTGCCGAAACTGGCGTCGGGGTATGACAAGCTAGGAGCATTTCGGTGAATCCCCTCCGGCTTACGCCATAACTTTAGGGAATTCCCCTCTCTTCACCCTCTCTTTTCTTATCCTCTTTCATCGACCTCTTCAGTTGACGTGCGTGGTTCCTCAATCCTCCTTGATGTCCTATCTGCGCCTGCTACCTCGACCATTTTCTGTCCAGGAAAAATCAGTTCCAAATTCAGTTGTTTAAAAAATCTGCTTCTTCGCTTTCCAGCCTGCATTTGCAGCTGTGTGTCAATCGATATTGTCTGTGTCACTTTTCCATTGTTCAAACTGCTCCACATATAATTCAAGTCGTTTATGTGTGAATTAAATCCTCGATTCTACCTACGGGTTTTTGGTATTAACCCCTCTCGTTTCAATGTCTCTCAGAACATAACACTTTCTGTTGGTAAGAAAACTTTTTTTAGGCTTTATTTTACCGCGGTAACAACAAATAGTATCACATTTTAAGGCATTGCGGACAAGAAAATATGGTGCATATTTCGGTTTAGGGACCCAGGGCCTCACATTGGCCAATAGTAATTGATAAAATCAGAAGTTGATTAAATATAATGTTAAATGTGAGAGATTTATTAATAGTGTTATCATTAGTCCGATCGCAACGCCTTCATCACAACCACATTCCATTTCCCTATTTATTTATGTATATCATCTTGACAAAAGTTGATAGTGACAGTGAAAACTCTGCGCTATTCGATCGAAACTATATAAGCTATAAATAATTTCCAAATACTTCTCACTTAATGTTGTGGTGTCCTTCCTCTAAAGAGTCTATGTTGAACTCTTCCGCTTACTATAAGATTAGTAGGAGAGAAGGCCTTGTGGGAACAGTCGCATAGATTGTTCAACTGTCGAACTCTCTGCCTTGACAGAGAGGAACTCGGACGAGGCTTTGCCGCAGGGCAAAGTTTTGTCCGGGGAAGTAGACATGCCCTGAACCCGTTTATATGGGTTCCAAGGGAATATTTTTAGCTGAGCCTACGAGCTCGGAGAACCCACGATAAACCGGCCTTGTGCCACATACGAGATCCAGGTGGTTGTGCGTTAAATATAACAGTCCCATAGATTGTTCAACTGTCGAACTCTCTGCTGAGCAAAGCTTCGTCCGGGGAGTTAGACAGACCCTGAAACCGTTTATACGGGTTCGAAGGGAATATTTTTGACCGAGCCTACGGGATCGGAAAACCCACGGTAAACTCGGCCTTGTGCCACATGCATCCCTCGTGGTGGGGGGCTGTGAAATATTAACAGTCGAATAGATTGTTCAACACTGTTGAACTCTCTGCCTTGAGCAGAGAGGAACCTGGACGAGGCTTTGCCGAAGGTCAAAGATTCGTCTGAGGATGTAGACAGGCCCTGAACCCGTTTATGCGGGTTCTAAGGGAATATTTTTGGCCGAGCTTACGGGCTCTGAGAACCCACGGTAAACTCGACCTTGTGCCACATACATCCCTCGTGCGGGGGTGGGGTTGTTAAATATAACAGTCGAATAGATTGAACGCTGGGTCATCCGACACGTACTCACTAGACTTATAATACTCTTCTGTTGTACTTACTGTTTAATATATGATATATCGGCAAACCTGGTTTTGTTATTTTTTAGCCATTTACTTTGTCACAACAATTAATGACGTACATTTTCAATGCCCCCCCCCTACTTACGACCAGCTACACAATCTCACAAAATGGAAAAAAATAATAAAATTCTATCTCGTTTATATTTTACGTTATACGCTAACTTTGATCATGGCCGATTTGTTCTTCAGAATGAATCGAAATAGCTAAAAGGAATAAATAAATTGTAAAATAAATCAAAATTTAATTTTCCTATACATATAGTATGTAAACCGAAGTAATGTTTAATTCGAAAATACGCTTTTAAGTAGGCACCCAAGAGGGTCGTCAGTGATGTTTTGACTTGGTTCACCAGGGAGTTTCGAGTCTTTCAACATCATACTCCCCATCACCAAATCGACCCAATCAGGGGAGATCAACCCCTGATTCCCTCTCCCAATTAAACGCTAACAGCAATATTCCTTAACATTGATTTAAACTATATACAAATTTGAAGTAGTAAAATATAATAGACGCCGAAATGCTCTTGGAATATATCAAGTATTAACGAAGCTTCATTCCGAAAATTCCAACCACCTGAAGAAGGCCGGAGCGTACAACGGCCGAAACGTTGTGACAAATATGGCGACAAAGATGAGGACAATAGTCCGACTAATGTAAATACTGAAGCTTCATATTATATTTATATATATGTCTCGCTTAAAACCGATGACAATTAAACTAATAAAATAAAAATAATATACAAACGATATATAGCGATGACCGAGAGAAAATATAAATACACTATATACGCGTTATGATTCCGATTTAAAATATACAAAATGCGAAATTTTTGTATAAATATAAAATTTTAAAAAAATAGACAAAAGGTCTTACGTTCGAATAAAAAAAATAGACAAAAGGTCTTACGCTCGAACAAAAAAAAAAAAAAAATAGACAAAAGGTCTTACGTTCGAATAAAAAAAATAGACACAAGGTCTTACGTTCGAATAAAAAAATAGACAAAAGGTCTTACGTTCGAATAAAAAAAAATAGACAAAAGGTCTTACGTTCGAATAAAAAAAAATAGACAAAAGGTCTTATGTAAAGAATATAAAATTGGTTTCGAATTTGTGTATTATATTTGCTGTTCAGTACGCAACTGTATTGTATAAGAATTTAGAAACAAATTAAAAATATTGCAAAGTGTCATTAAACGCATCACACACTCTTATCCCTTGAAATAGCGGTCAGGTACAGTTCCTCAATTAGCGACCATTTAAACGGCGAACCAGTCTTTAAGCGAGGAGAGAGTACATCTTTATTTCATTCAGATGTCATGATTCTCAGACAATGAATCCTGAGCCTTCGGGTGTGAAAGGTTTTATACCGTTATCTAGTTTCAATCAAGAAATATTGTTTCAGCCACGAGACAATAAAAAGAAAGATAGACTTATTTTTGTGGTTATGATTCAGAATTGATATATTGTGTAGCATAGAAAAAGTATCGCGTTGAGTTTGCTTTGAATCTTGCGAAATAAGAAATTTACCGTTGGCAATCAAAACAGCACCAAAACGTATTCAAAAGTATAAATAATAATTTGGACTCATGGTATGTGCATCGTTGGTGATGTGTAAAAAGAAATAAGAATCGATACAAAAGAATTCAATGATTCAACAATAAATCTATCGGAACAGTATATCATGTTGGAAGCAGATTCGATAAAATAGAATAAAAAGGGGAAAAATAAATAATAATAAAAAAAAAAGAAAAAAAAGGAACATTTTGAAAAGTAGAGCCACCAGCAGAAACCTTAGGCAAATCTCTGGATCTTCAACTGCATGAGAAAGGGAACAACAAAGAGTTTTTGTTCAGAAAACTAGAAAATTAACGACCATATATAAAGCTATACATCTTCAAGATGCGAAGAAAAGAAGAGAAATATGATTGATCGGCTTTTGTTGATTTAGTAAATCAAAGACGTATACAATGGAGAATAATGAGAGATTATGACAAACTGAATTTGTAGCAGAACTCTCAAAACAGTAAATGTTGAAAACAGAAACGCAAAACAAGGTGCCAAATAAAAAAAGCCCCCCAAAAAAGGCAACTCTATGAAGATCTCAAAAGACAAACGTAAGAAAATACCCGTAAAATGTCATAGTCTCGCAGGGAGATACATACAGATATATATTTAATTGTTATTGCTAGTGTATAGGAATATGTTATATTACGCTCATGCGACCAAGATTGATAGTGAATGTAGCTTCTGTAAAAACACTGGTGAAAAATGTCAATATTATAAAAAAGGCACAAAATCAATATAAAAATAAGTAAGAAAGTTGAACCCCTTGAATTACTCCTTTGAATTAAACAAAAGAATATGATTCGATGACACAAACTAAGCATAAACTAGAAGTTGTTTCAGTGTTAAAAAAATGTCAAAAGTCTGTGTGGTTTGAAAATTTAGACTGTTCAGTAAATACCAGTTCAAAGACTTCAAATTCATCATAACGAAAGAAAAGAAGATCTGGAAAATTGTGGACGTCACAGATTGCCGAAATAGTGAAGAGAGGACTTTATGTATGGTCGATTAACAATGAATTTCTACAAATTCTGTAAAGATGATTGGTTAAAAGTGGTTGACTGTCTCGCGTTTAAGTGGACTATACAAATACTATTTTTAATTCGAAAACTTTAATGAGTAAACTGATTAATTTGATTATAAGATAATAAACAAATCAGCTTACTTCAAGACTTACTTCTTTCATCTGGTTTGTATTGTAAATACCAAAAATATCATATTTTGAATTGGCTTCTTGCTTTTTGTGTAACTTTGAAATCTATTTAGTTGTTAATATATCATAAAAAGTTCAAAATATAAATTAGACCGAAAATAATTCCACTTCACCCAAACATTCGAACTCAGCTATATTTGCGACTTTACGCAAACTTTGATGCCAGTTGTTTTTAGATATGCAGGTAGAACGAGACTCGCGGAGTTCGAATTCTGCTCGAGTTTTTTTAAGTTCACTTTTCGTACAAATCCCTTCGAGAAATGTACGAATTAATCACGTCTCCCATAAGCTATGGATTTAAATAGCTGGACTGACTGGGCTCTACAGCCGTTGCGGGCAACTAGTTTAGGCGCAGTATGTAGCTCTGCGGAGACGCATACTAAATTTTGAAAATATTAAGGATATTACAAATACCGCGGTGCGGAATTGTGGATTCTATGATTTCGATTGAGGTCAAATTAAAAAAAAAAATCAGTGCATAAACAAGAGATATGAAAAAGAAGTTGATTCTAGAGCTATATGTACTTAAAAAATGACATTGATTTAAAAGATGCATATATATTAGGGAGAAATAAAAGGGGACTGTTTTAAGATATGCTGGTTGATATGAATCAAAATCTGTGTTAATCAAAATTGAATTCAGCGTGGGTTTTAGTTTTTAAAGCCCACTTAATGTAAGAATTTTATGTTCTGGAGTGTGCAGTTAATGTAACAGAAGTTCGAAAAGAGATATCGTCGAGCCGAATTCAAATTCCATCCGAGCTCAAGACTTTCACACAAATACTCTTGAGAAAGATATTCATCTATCACTTCTCTCCATTCTGTGGGTTAAATAGCAGGTCAGGTGGGGCTCTTTAGCTATGGCCGGTTACCAGTGTAGTAAAAAGACAAACTCTGAATTCAAAACCTTTACCTGGTAAAGTGTATACATTGTGGTGTTATGGACTTTACCATCTCAACTGCGGTCGATGTGATAGGTAGGTATTTATTTGTGAAGTTCTTTGGTAAATATCTACGTGTAGGAATTGATTTCCACTTTGTAATTCTCTTTTAATATCTGTATATACGTCTCAATTTGTCTGAAATTCGAATACAAATACACCTATCTGTGCATAAATATAAAGGAAAAATAGTTCTTTGTACATCAATGGTTTTATTTTTTAGAAGGAAATCAGTTTACAAAATCGTTTGTCTCGGAAATATTTAAACAGTCTTAGGACTGTCAAGCAGGAAAGATTGGCGTTGTTAAAAATAAATAGCTAGCTTTGGAACTTTCCTTAAAGAAAAAATGAAATGATTCTTTGTCTGTACACTACTGGCACATTTTTAATTCAGGGAATTAAAGGAAAGTAATGCCAATATATTTATATTTGCAACTAATTTCTTATTCAAACCACAAATGTATGTAAATTTCTCACATTGTACGTTTAATCATTAAAAGGTAATTTCTGACGTAAATTTTAGCATATTTCGAATATTACTGCCAAAATAAGAAATTGCTTACCTTACTGTCTCCCAATACACACGCAGACCACACACCCCCTATATATATATATATATATATATATATATATATATATATATATATATATATATATATATATATATTACGGCTGCCATGTTTTGACATTACATTTTAATCCCATGAACAATTTAAAAAAAAATAAAGAATTATGTTTTTAAACAATCACCTCCAACGCAAACTTTCTACATTCGGATATAAGTATAGTAATACTATGGCTTTATGGAGCATTCTGGAACTTTCCGGAACCTTCTAGAACTTTCTAGAGGTTTCTGGAACTTTTTTGCTTATTAGCAAGTTTGTATGTTATGCTATAGCTATAAACTGTTAATTGCGTTAAAAACTACATAAGTACTATCCGATTACATCATTAGCAAATTGAAGAATAAAGCTTGAAAATATTTTGATTTTTTACCCTTATTGCATAAATGGTAAAATCGAATTTTCGATTTGGAGTTTGAATTTTTTCCAGAATTAAAACAAATTATTGTCATTTCTTATTTTCGAATGAAATTTTATCGATTTCTGGCACATGGTCATAAGGTTACAAAAAAGCCATGACTCTAATATATATATATATATATATATATATATATATATATATATATATATATATATATGTATATATATGTGTGTGTGTGTATACGTGTGTGTGTGTTTTTAAAAAAATTCTAAAGTGTACACAGATTTCATGGTGCGTTTGTAGATATACAGGGTGCGATGGATAAATTGTCTAAATTAAGCAAAAACGAAAATAACACTGACATCTCATTTAGCAAAGTTAGTTACCAAAATTACATAAAAATATCTTTAAATATTAAAGAGTAGATTTATTCGATATAATCGCCATTGGCTTCAATCACGCTCTCCAGACAACTTCGGAATCCCCTGCAACCCCTTGTTTAAGTTGGTGATTGCTGCCATAATCCACCGGTACATCTTTGGTGTTTCATTGGTCTCTCGCTCAAATGCGCCTCAAACATAATAATCAAAGGGGTTAAAGTCTGGGAAGTTGGGTGGTAAGTAGTGATGTGGTTGCAGAAATTGTCTGACAGCGATGACTGGGTTCTCCTGCTTGTGTGTTTGTTAACATACTCGACTGTTGGGATTCTTCGGGGAATGTAGAAATTCTTACACAGGAATCGATAAACAACAAATGGTTTATTATAATAAGAATGCTATAATCTCGATGAATTTATTTCAATGAACACTATCATGTCGTTGTTGGTTAGGCATGGAACTACTTAATTTCGAAGAATCAAGGCAAATCAAAAATATTAGGACAACAAGACTCCATCCTGTAATTATATAGACAAGTATATCGTTATAAAATTTCATACATGGCTTATGTATAATTATGTGTAATTTAGGTTAAATGTATAGGTTGTTGTGACTTCTGTCCTTCCGAAATATTTTTGATTATGCTGGCCTTGTGTTAAACTAAGAGAAACTGGGAAAATATCTGCTTCTTTTATTATATAGAATTACCTTTACCTATCTTATTTATCTATTTACTGTCTATCCTCGAATATATTTCTCTTCATATCTGTCAATGTATCTATTTCCAATTGTTCTGTTCAGTCCTGTCCTTTTCTTTCTTTCTTTCTTTCTTTCTTTCTTTCTTTCTTTCTTTCTTTCTTTCTTTCTATATCTTGAAATACGAAATAGTAGATTTATTCAATAAGATCACCACTGTCTCTTTGGAATCTCCTACTTGTGTGGTATGTTGCAGAGTTCTGCTGCCAGACATAAAGTCTTCCAGCTGCCATCCTCTTGACCAAGGGCAACACTACGTCCTGAAGACACTTGATGTTGTCCTCTGCGTTTAGTTTGAAGCCCCGTGATATAATGAATAGAAACGTAACGTCGCCATCACGAGTGATCACTCCAAACATCTAATCACCATTAGACTCATGAAACTCTTTCCGAATCCTCTGCACTATCCTCATATTGACACCTAAACACTCGGAAATGTTCGTATTGAAGCCTCCGGCTCGAATGCCAAGCAGTACAGCATGTCGTTTTTTTTTTTAATTTCTGGCGGAGTGAATTGCGTCAGCGTGCTCGTTTGCTCACAGACAGTGACCAACTGATCCTGCTATACTGTACAGCCGAGAAACTTAAAATCAAACAACGCGCATGCGCGAAATTAAAAATATAACATGGCGACAATTTACCATCGCACCCTGTAGACAGTATGGACATACACAGTGATTACGCCTGGTTTGAAGAGAGCTCGAGGTATGAAACTAACAGTTTAACATGTAATTTTATTATGTCCATAGTATCTCTGTTACTGCCGCTCTTTCTTTCCACCTATTTATTTCTCTCTTTCTCTCTTTCTATCTATCTATCTATCTATCTATGTAAATTATATGATCATAAATATATTTATATATAATTCTAGGATATACATTTTTGTCCATTTATTGTAGTTTTGAACAAACTAAGCTAAATTTCGCCAATACATGGACGCCTGCAAACTCATCGAGTAGACCATTCTTCAGGAGCCATCCTAACTTACGAACATTTCCCAACCTGCTATTAAGTTTAGTACATATTTTAAAGATTTGTTCAGTGGCTGAGGTAGCTGCATATTTCCCAGTCATAAAAATATCCAAGTACAAAGTCGCTATTTTCAAATGAGTTCTTCAAGATTTTCCTTCAAGATTTTGGTCTTATGGTTTTCTTAACTAATCATGCAAAAACATCTATCTATCTATCTATCTATCTATCTATCTATCTATCTATCTATCTATCTATCTATCTATCTATCCTATTGTTTATTTGTGTGTGTTCATTATCTATCTATCTATCTATCTATCTATCTATCTATCCTATTATTTATTTGTGTGTGTTCATTATCTATCTATCTATCTATCTATCTATCTATCTATCTATCTATCTATCTTATTATTTATTTGAGTGTATTTATTATCTATCTATTCATCTATCTATCTATCTATCTATCTATCTATCTATCTATCTATCTATCTATCTATCTATCTATCTATCTTATTATTTATTTGAGTGTGTTCATTATCTATCTATCTATCTATCTATCTATCTATCTATCTATCTATCTATCTATCTATCTATCTATCTTATTATTTATTTGAGTGTGTTCATTATCTATCTATCTATCTAACTATCTATCTATCTATCTATCTATCTATCTATCCCAGTCTGTTCACATCTATCTAATGATAAAATAAGATTTTGTGTAACTTTGTCTTGTGCGAATATGCTTAAAATGAACAACGTCTTTAAAAATGGCAAACAGATGCGTAAGTATTTATCCTATTTACATTGTTCGGACTGTTGTCTTCATATTCACGACGTTTCGATCATTGTATAACACGGCCTTCTTCAGGTGAAATAAGTTGGAATTTCGAACCGAGCCGTTTATTTCATCCACCGGCTCGATTGTTCTGTTACAATCTGTCATGCCTTTTTCGAAATCAATTTCTTAATCGGAGAAAATCTTGACGAAAAAATTAGCACTACTAACTTTGTAACTGGGCATTTTTATTACTGAGTTGAGTCCAACAGTCAAAACAATATAAATAGTGTAAATAATTACAATACCTGATCTTAGAATTATAGACAGATGCGTAAATATAAGGCTCAGTGTCAAATGGAAAATTGATCCCTTAATCAGTTTTATTAGGTATGTGCTATGTTTCGGAGCAACATTTTTTATTCAAAAAATACAAACCAATAGAATGTTTAATTTTATTGTGCTAAGTTTTTAATTTTTAACCCAGAAGGCGCTGGAAAATATTACAAACTCCTTATAGATTACTTCAGGTGGAATTTTAGTAGGCTTCCCGCCTTTTTTTTTTAGACAGACGCAAAAGGATAACGGTTAAATTATCTGAACGTTGCTTTTGGCAACAGTGAGGCGTTGGTGGATTCTTTTCATTGCGGATGTCGATGTGACAACAATAAAATCGCAATTTTTTCGCAAAGAACAAAGAACAATTAAACTTCGAAAATTATCGACGCAAATAATTAAGTCTGCGCCATTTTTTTCCTATAATTATTTTGCTTCATTTCTGTTTCTTTTTATAGTGAAGAAAAACAGTTTTTTTTTAAATTTTTATCAGTACTACAATTTCGATTGCCTATATGACTTGGTGAAATGGTTAGTAAAACGGAATCAAAAAACCGAGTTCGAACTTCAGGCACACCTTTTATACCAGTCATGACTTCAGCTATTAATCTATGTAATTGCTCTGCGTTTATAGCGCTACAATAGTCAGTAACGTATAAACTATCGACTCGAGCATAATTACGTGGCCAATGAGTAACACTAGATTTTTGTTGCAGCTGTTTACGACGCTAACATATGAAAGTGTTTTATAGTTACTATTAATCCTAGAAAATGGAGAGCACTTTTTAGTTAACAAATGCAACATAAACTATTTTTACTCGTTTTGCTAACACAGAAAAACTCATTGTAATGTATTCAGCAACATAGCAAGAGTAAAGCTCGTCATAAATGGCGTTCATATTCTGGATTAGACAACGTAGCTAATTACATAATAAAGAGCTCATCACGAAATCAACTAGCGAAGCACACACACACACACACATGGCATGCTGATCTGACGTTGAGCATAGAACGCTTTTATAAAATAACCCGTAAATATTCACCCTGTAAAGTGAGAACATTTTGCAAATATCTGTTTACAAGAAGAGCGTTTTTTTCCTTCCATGTGAACTCCTGGGACTTCAGAGCAAGATGGTTGCTGCGGCACACATTGCCAAAGGAAGTCAGAATGCTTGAAACGAGATACCACGTCCTCTGATCGATATAAACTAATTGAAATAAAGACGCCTTATCTTTTCGAGGACTCTTTGTTCCTGTATTCTACGTCCAATTAAAAACGAGAGTCACAATCACTGAAAATTCATTTGTGTCTTTCTGTCACTATTGTTACCAAAGAAGATTACCAGCCGTTTCACACGTTGTTTGATATTATTACAATATTTATAGTTTGTAAAATGTATCTAATCATATCACGATTTTATAATCTCAATGAGAAATGAAATAATCCATCATTATCAGGAAATTTATATTAGAGAGAAAGTAACAATCTTTTTTATCTAATCAATAATAGGCTACTATATTTTATTTTATACGAATTATTTCTCTCATCTTAATTATTATAGACAGTATTATAGACATAACTTTTCATCCAAGAACGGTTTGGTAATCTTCAGGGGTTCATTGTTTTGGCTTATACGAACCGGTCATGATAATTAAATGTGGAAACCAAACAAAGGCTCCAATTATACACCATTAATGTCTTTCGGGACGGTGGGGCAAGGGATAGTGTTTGTGAGTTCAATATAGAGTAGTTCGGCAGAAATGAACTCGGTATGGCACTTCATGGACAACATAACAGAATAATCTATATATCAGACAAAACAATGGACAACTGAAGATTGCGTAGGGGTACTTAGTCGAAAAGTTGCTTTTATAACACCTATAATAATGTGAAATGAGAAAAATAATTCGAATGAATTTAAGTATATTGACATAGTTCACTGAGATGAGGTGTTGCAGCTATGTACATTCTTCGTACTGTGGTCCTTATGTTTATTGTCATATTCACGATGTTTCGGTCGTTGTACGCTCCGGCCTTCTACAGGTTGAAATTTCGGAACTGAACTTTTTATTCAGTCCAAGGGGATAGATTGTTCTAATTCTATGTGTCATATCTTTTTGTGTTATCCCAGTTAATTTCCTACTCTACTCTCCAAGGTTTTATTCTGCTTTGCCCAGATATTGAACTCACAACTTTTTAGGTCACATTTTGGATTACTTCAACCAATATTACTTTTATCTACAGACTCATGTGTCATTGGGAACATCAGTGAGTGAATTTGTTTATTTTACAAAGCATCATCTTTGGAAAAGGAGCGATATAGCAGAATAATCAACAGATATATCAGTCAAAACCATGAGCATGTGACATTTGTCTAGCGGCACTTAAATGAAACGCTGTGTTTTTAATAGCTTCTATAATAATCAGTATCAGATTACTATAGTTGTTATTACAGACGTAATATTTCAGCCAAGAACACTCTGGCCATCTTCAGGTGTCTGTCTTTTTGGCTTATACGAGTATGTCATGATAATCAAGTGTGAAAATCAAACAAAGGCCCCAAGTATTGCTGCCATATATGGTCTGGCGCCCCTTCTGTTTGCCTCGGGGTTCTTGATAGGCTCCAGAGGCGGATATGCAATATGGTTGGCCCTGCCCTGGCGTCTCGTCTACAGTCACTTTCTCACAGACGCGCCGTCGCCTCCCTCTGTCTGTTCTACAAATACTTTCATGGAAATTGCTCCGAGGAGCTGCATTCGCTGGTTCCCAGACGTCATGAGTTCCAGCGCCTTACGAGGCTGGCATCCCGCTCTCACCCCCTCACTGTCGAAACTCCTAAATGTAGCCGTCTCTTCTACTCTAATAGCTTCATGTCTCGCACCTCTCGCCTGTGGAACTCCCTTCCCTTCTCCTGTTTCCCTGCGAGCTATAATCTCCAGCTATTCAAGTGTAATGTCAATCGACAACTCCAGTTGCCTTGATCTATCCACTACCTTCATCCTTTCTTCTATCACTCCTATCTGATCTTGCTATTTCCTGTAACCCATTGAATCCTAGTGGCTTCCCGCCTTGCTTGAGGTGAAACGCTTAAAAAAAAAAAGTATATACCATTAATGTTCTTCGGGACAGTGGTATAAGATTTAGTGTTGGTGAGTTCAATATAGAGTTGTTCAGAAGGAACGAACAAAGACTCGCATTACATGGACAAAATAACATGATAAACAACAGATATATCAACCAAAACATGGATACTTGAAGATTGTCTAGGTGTACTCATTCGAAACGTTGGGCTTATAACAACATCTATAGAGAGAAAGAAATGGTTACTGAATGAGGAATAACCAAAACGGAGGTTGGAAATGAAATGGTAATCTTTATAACATCAACAAATACAATACTCGCCAGCGACGTGAAGTAGGTAAACCACTGCTAGTGGTGCACTACCCTCACTTACAATAGTGTCCAACGTATTTATGAGGATCGGGACATACCCATTAGTGTTCATAGGTATGGTATATAACAATCTGTAATCATCAAGATCAGAACAATAGTTTGAATGAATTTAATTATATTGATAATTTCCTAGACGTTGTGAATCTGACAATAATGTTGTATCCACATGCAAATAATGACCATTCCCCATGTGAAAAATGAGATTCAAAAAAAATAAAAAAATTAACAAGTTTATTTTTACAAAAATTGTTTTTGGAACAGACGCAATAAAACATTTTGTTTGCTACGACTACATTTGGATTGTAGGACAATTTATGTCGTCCAAAAAGATCGCTCTGTTTTTGATGTTGAATGATATGATCATTGATAAAGATCACTGCATTGTGGCAGCTGTCAAATCAACGTGTATTTCTTTAAAAAAATTGACAAGATTGTAGTATTTTCGTTTCTTGATTTTCACATTGAAGATGAAAGCAATTATGCATTGTTTTTGTTTTCTCTTTTATTTTTACTTAATAAACAGAACGAATTCTTTGGCCACTTCAATATATCTTTGCCAGAAATTTCGATATGGGACTTGTATTACATATTAGTTTTATAGAAAAAGTTTTCCCACTGCAATCAGAATAAAATCTGTATTCGCACACATGAATTTATGATATAAGATATACGCCTATAACTGTTTTACATGAGATTACGTAGTTAACAGCTCATACACGAACACATGAGTTCATATTTGCTAAACATATAAGGTATTTATTTTAGGTGGAAAATTCTAGAAAGGGGCCTTAATTTAACAGATTAATCCAGGGATGAGAAGGAAGCATGAAGGCAATAGGAGGAAATTGGTAGTCATAAAATGAGGTTAGGGAGTACACACACACAGACACACACACAGACACACACCGACACACACGCGCACACACACACACACGTATATATATATATATATATATATATATATGTGTGTGTGTGTGCGCGCGTGTGTGTGTTTGTGTGTGTGTGTGTATTTAAAAAATGAATATTGTTTACATTCTAATCAGGTTGTTTTTATATTTGTTGTAATCATAATAATGTTCAGTCTCTAATATCGAGCAATTTATTACAAAGACTGCTTGCGTTAAATGTCCTTTCTTTCAAACTTCCTCTGTCTGACAACATTCTGCCTTTATATTTGTTATCTCCATCATATATATATATATATATATATATATATATATATATGTATGTATATATATATATATGTGTGTGATAGCGATAACAAAAGATAAAAATATATATATATATATATATATATATATATATATATATATATATATATATAATATCGATAATATAAAATAAAGATTTATATGTATATATATATATATATATAAAAAGGATAAAAGATATATATGTGTGTGTGTGTTTGTGCGTGTTTGTGTGTGCTAAAATCCGAGCAAAGTATGTAAGATTGAAAACGTGAAAACCGGTTGTATGTTTCATATTTTTATTTCCTTGTTGACGTTTCGCTCTTAGTGTTGATTAACAAAAATCAAAGTAATCTTAGAAAAAATAGTTGCCATCGAAACCCGGCTACTCTGGTCAATTTGACACAAAAACTCTTTGTTAATAAAAAAAAAATGAATTAAATAAATATTCGTGAGCAAATCAATGAGATGTGTACATAGGAAATATGTTCAAATAAAATGTCAATATGCTGCTTTGATATGGGAAAAGAAAATAAAATAAAATAAAGTTGTAATGAAAAAAAATACGTATGTCCAAAGAAAACAGTAAATGGTTAAAAATAAAATTAATTATATATTAGGTGTTAAAGACACCACAGAATTGAATTCAAAATTTTTAATTCAAATTTTATTAAAGAGGTTAATCAGTAGGTATTTTAATATTATATATATTTATATATATATAAACTAGTAACCATATGGACGCACAAAGATATATTTATTCTCTCACGATGAGAAAAGCTATTTTGGTATTGTGGAGTTGAATAAGTGATCCTCTTATAATTTACTACGTTAGTAAATATAATTATTATCTGTCACTAAAAATGTCTTTGGCGGTGAAGAAATGGTGAGCGTCCCCATTTTGAAATAAATTATGCGTTCTGACTGAAAAAAGAAAAAGAAAACAAAGGGAAACGGAAGAATATAAAGCACAATATATCAGAATAAACAGCAGAAAAAAAGGAAAAGAAAGAAAGATATGAAGAAAAGTGATTAGAGTATAATGAGAAAACAGAAAAAAAAAGGAATGAGTAAAGTAAAGGAAAGAAGTGATTACGGGAATAAACGAGAGAAAATAAAAAGGATAAATGAAGGTACTAAATAAATAAATAAATAAATAAATAAATAAAGAAAGAAAGAAAGAAAGAAAGAAAGAAAGAAAGGTGACACGAGTCGGAGATAGGGAAAAGAATAAAAGAAAGTACCAGAGAGAGAGAGAGAGAGAGAGAGAGAGAGAGAGAGAGAGAGAGAGAGAGAGAGAGAGAGAATCGTATTACAGGAAGAAAGTTAAAAAAAGAAGAAGAAGAAGAGATATACAGAAGAAAGAAAATAGAAAGAAAGAAAAAAAAGAAAGAAATGTAAACTGAAAGGAAAGGAAAAAAGAATGAATAAAAGTGACAGAGAAAGAAAAATCCGGTTGAAGAATGAACTTTAAAATAAATACTATACCTAAGATAGATAGATGGATAGAAAGAAGTGAGAAAGAAACTAAATGAAAAGAAAAAGAAATAGAGTTAGATAGACATAAACAGATTGAGATACATAGTAAAAAGAAAGAAAGAAAAAAAAAGAAAAAAAGAAAAAAAAAAGTAACAGATAAGCAAAAATGAGATATGTGTACAGAGAGAAACAGATCAGATGAGAAAGAAAGAAAGAAAGAAAAAAAAAAAAAAAACAGATAAGCAAAATGAGATATGTGTACAGACAGAAACAGATCAGATGAGAAAAAGAAAAGAAAAGAAAGAAAAAAAAAAAAAACAGATAAGCAAAATGAGATATGTGTACAGACAGAAACAGATCAGATGAGAAAGAAAGAAAAGAAAGAAAAAAAAAAAAAAACAGATAAGCAAAATGAGATATGTGTACAGACAGAAACAGATCAGATGAGAAAGAAAGAAAAGAAAAAGAAAGAAAGAAAAAAACAGATAAGCAAAATGAGATATGTGTACAGACAGAAACAGATCAGATGAGAAAAAGAAAAAAAAAAAGAAAAAGAAAGAAAGAAAAAAGAAACAGATAAGCAAAATGAGATATGTACAGACAGAAACAGATCAGATAAGAAAGAAAGAAAGAAAGAAAGAAAGAAAGAAAAAAAGAAAAAAAAACAGATAAGCAAAATGAGATATGTGTACAGACAGAAACAGATCAGATGAGAAAGAAAGAAAAGAAAGAAAGAAAGAAAAGAAAAAAAGAAACAGATAAGCAAAATGAGATATGTGTACAGACAGAAACAGATCAGATAAAAAAAGAAAGAAAGAAAGAAAAAGAAACAGATAAGATAAAAATGAGATATGTGTACAGACAGAAACAGATCAGATGAGAAAAAGAAAGAAAAGAAAGAAAGAAAATAAGGATAATGAAAGAAAAAAAGAAAAAAACAAACAGATAAGCAAAAATGAGATATGTGTACAGACAGAAACAGATCAGATGAGAAAAGAAAGAAAGAAAGAAAAGAAAAGAAAAAGAAACAGATAAGCAAAATGAGATATGTACAGACAGAAACAGATCAGATGAGAAAGAAGAAAGAAAGAAAAAAAAAAAAAGAAAAGAAAGAAAAAGAAACAGATAAGCAAAATGAGATATGTGTACAGACAGAAACAGATCAGATGAGAAAGAAAAAAAAGAAAGAAAGAAAATGAAAGAAAAAAAAGTAACAGATAAGCAAAATGAGATATGTGTACAGACAGAAACAGATCAGATGAGAAAGAAAGAAAGAAAGAAAAAAAGAAAAGAAAGAAAAAAAAAAGAAAAAAATGAAACAGATAAGCAAAATGAGATATGTGTACAGACAGAAACAGATCAGATGAGAAAGAAAGAAAGAAAAAGAAAGAAAAAAGAAAAAAAAAGAAACAGATAAGCAAAATGAGATATGTGTACAGACAGAAACAGATCAGATGAGAAAGAAAGAAAGAAAGAAAGAAAGAAAGAAAGAAAAGAAACAGATAAGCAAAATGAGATATGTACAGACAGAAACAGATCAGATGAGAAAAAGAAAAAAAAAGAAAAGAAAAAAAAAAAGAAACAGATAAGCAAAATGAGATATGTGTACAGACAGAAACAGATCAGATGAGAAAGAAAAGAAAAAAGAAAGAAAGAAAAAAAAAGAAACAGATAAGCAAAATGAGATATGTGTACAGACAGAAACAGATCAGATGAGAAAAAGAAAGAAAGAAAAAGAAAAGAAAAAAAACAGATAAGCAAAATGAGATATGTGTACAGACAGAAACAGATCAGATGAGAAAAAAGAAAGAAAGAAAGAAAAAAAAGAAACAGATAAGCAAAAAAGATATGTGTACAGACAGAAACAGATCAGATGAGAAAGAAAGAAAGAAAGAAAGAAAAAGAAACAGATAAGCAAAATGAGATATGTGTACAGACAGAAACAGATCAGATGAGAAAGAAAGAAAGAAAGAAAGAAAGAAAAAGAAACAGATAAGCAAAATGAGATATGTGTACAGACAGAAACAGATCAGATGAGAAAGAAAGAAAGAAAGAAAGAAAAGAAAAAGAAACAGATAAGCAAAATGAGATATGTGTACAGACAGAAACAGATCAGATGAGAAAGAAAGAAAAAAAAAGAAAGAAAGAAAAAGATAAGCAAAATGAGATATGTGTACAGACAGAAACAGATCAGATGAGAAAGAAATAAAGAAAGAAAGAAAAATAAACAGATAAGCAAAATGAGATATGTGTACAGACAGAAACAGATCAGATGAGAAAGAAAGAAAGAAAGAAAGAAAGAAAGAAAGAAAGAAAAAGAAACAGATAAGCAAAATGAGATATGTGTACAGACAGAAACAGATCAGATGAGAAAGAAAGAAAGAAAGAAAGAAAGAAAGAAAGAAAAAGAAACAGATAAGCAAAATGAGATATGTGTACAGACAGAAACAGATCAGATGAGAAAGAAAGAAAGAAAGAAAGAAAGAAAGAAAGAAAGAAAAAGAAACAGATAAGCAAAATGAGATATGTGTACAGACAGAAACAGATCAGATGAGAAAGAAAGAAAGAAAGAAAGAAAGAAAAAGAAACAGATAAGCAAAATGAGATATGTGTACAGACAGAAACAGATCAGATGAGAAAGAAAGAAAGAAAGAAAGAAAAAGAAACAGATAAGCAAAATGAGATATATGTACAGACAGAAACAGATCAGATAAGAAAGAAAGAAAGAAAGAAAGAAAGAAATAAAGAAAGAAAGAAAGAACGAAAGAAAAAGTAACAGATAAGCAAAATGAGACTTGTGTACAGACAGAAACAGATCAGATGAGAAAGAAAGAAAGAAAGAAAGAAAGAAAAAGAAACAGATAAGCAAAATGAGATATGTGTACAGACAGAAACAGAAACAGATGAGAAAGAAAGAAAGAAAAAAGAAAGAAAAGAAACAGATAAGCAAAATGAGATATGTGTACAGACAGAAACAGAAGATGAAAAGAAAGAAAGAAAAAAGAAAAAAGAAAAGAACAGATAAGCAAAATGAGATATGTGTACAGACAGAAACAGATCAGATGAGAAAGAAAGAAAGAAAAAAAAAAGAAACAGATAAGCAAAATGAGAGATGTGTACAGACAGAAACAGATCAGATGAGAAAGAAAAGAAAGAAAGAAAGAAAGAAAGATAAGCAAAATGAGATATGTGTACAGACAGAAACAGATCAGATGAGAAAGAAATAAAGAAAGAAAGAAAAAAAAAAGAAAAGAAACAGATAAGCAAAATGAGATATGTGTACAGACAGAAACAGATCAGATGAGAAAGAAAAAAAAAGAAAGAAAGAAAGAAAAAAAACAGATAAGCAAAATGAGATATGTGTACAGACAGAAACAGATCAGATGAGAAAGAAAGAAAGAAAGAAAAAAGAAAGAAAAAAACAAAAAAAAGAAACAGATAAGCAAAAAACAGATATGTGTACAGACAGAAACAGATCAGATGAGAAAAGAAAAAGAAAGAAAGAAAGAAAGAAAGAAAGAAAAGAAAAAAAAGAGATAAGCAAAATGAGATATGAGATATGTACAGACAGAAACAGATCAGATGAGAAAGAAAGAAAGAAAAGAAAGAAAGAAAGAAAAAGAAACAGATAAGCAAAAATGAGATATGTGTACAGACAGAAACAGATCAGATGAGAAAGAAAAAAGAAAAAAAAAGAAAAAAAAAACAGATAAGCAAAATGAGATATGTACAGACAGAAACAGATACAGACAAAATGAAATGTGTACAGATCAGAAACAAAGAAAGAAAGAAAGAAAGAAAGAAAAAAGAAAAAAAAGAAAGAAAGAACGAAAGAAAAAAAAAGTAACAGATAAAAGCAAAATGAGACATGTGTGAGAAAGAAAGAAAGAAAGAAAGAAAAAGAAAAGAAAAGAACAGATACAGACAGAAACAGATCAGATGAGAAAAGAAAGAAAGAAAAGAAAATCAGATGAAAAGAAAAAGAAAAGAAAGAAAAAAAAACAGATAAGCAAAATGAGATATGTGTACAGACAGAAACAGATCAGATGAGAAAGAAAGAAAAAGAAAGAAAGAAAGAAAAAAAAGTAACAGATAAGCAAAATGAGATATGTGTACAGACAGAAACAGTT
>CAHIKZ030001580.1:207500-212500 GCA_903632075.3 Acanthosepion pharaonis | reverse complement strand
ACCACTGATAGAATTATCAGCTTGAAGGAAGAAGTTTAAAAAATAAGATCTAAATATAAAAGAAAGAAAGGAAAGGAAGGAAGAAGGAAGGAAGGAAGGAAGGAAAATAAAGGAATGAAGGAAAAGAATGGAAAAATAATTCAAAACGCAAGGGAAAGAAAGAAAGAAAGAAAGAAAGAAAGAAAGAAAGAAAGAAAGAAAAAAAGAAAGGTGAGCGGTGAAAGTGAAAAGTAAGTGGAAACGTGAAGGAGGGAAAGTAAGAAAGAAACAAAGAAAGAAAGAAAGAGAAAGAAAGAAAAGCGGAAAGTAAATGAAAAATAAGTGAAAACGTGAGAGAAAGAGAGAAAGAAAGAAAGAAAGGTGAGCGGTGAAAGGGAAAAGTAAGTGGAAACGTGAAGGAGGGAAAGAAAGAAAGATAAAAAGAAAGAAAGAAAGAAAGAGAAAGAAAGAAAAGCGGAAAGGAAATGAAAAATAAGTGAAAACGTGAGAGAAAGAGAGAAAGAAAGAAAGGTGAGCAGAAAGGAAAGGAAAAATAATAAAACGTGAGGGAAAGAAAGGAAGAAAACAATGGAAAAAAGAATGAAAAAAGTAAGTGACATGAAGGAAGTGAAAGAAAGAAAGAAAGAAAGAAAGAAAGAAGAAAGGAAAAGAAATAAAGAAACAAAAAAAGGATAAACAAACACAAAGAGGAGAAACAAACAAAAATATGTCAATTGAAAAAAATGATAATGACAATATTAGCCGTTTCCTTATAAGGAACCATTCGGCATTGGTTGACCAAGAAGCCAGGACTAATACTGCTTGAGATTGATGAAATATTTTTCTTAAAAACAAATTTCCTCAGAAAAAACAGGTTTCTCAAGTCAGGTAGCTGTTATCGCCCTTTTCAGTATTGATAGTGGTTTCCTTTCTAACCTTTTTATTTGAAAGAAAAAAGAAAGAAAAAAATGAAGGAAACGATGAAAAAAAAAGTGATATGGAAGGTAAAAAGCTAAGAAAAATAAGAAATAGACTAATGAATGTGAAAAATAAAATGTTGGAAAAGAAATGAAAAAGAAAATAAACGATAAAGAAACCATCTGAAAAGCAAAGAAAAATAATTTGAAGAAAAGTAAATGCCAATAAGAAAGCAACAGAAATAAATAAATGGAGATAATTAGAACAACGCTAATATTGGAATCTCTGCTGACAATAAGCATCCAGTAGCACACCAACAGATGATTCAGTCAGCAAAAAAGATATTTGTGTAAAACCTTCATTGTTTATGCTAGAACCCAATTGTCTGGAAAATATTTTCAATAGTCAGTTTCAATATCCAATTGAAATAATACTGTAGCTTCATCGAAATGAGTGTCAGAATAAATAAAGGAAGGACTAACTGATTCAAAACTCTTATTTCGAAAGTAATGACTGTGCATAATTTAAAACGTTTAAGGAAAATGCCTTTAAGTGGGAGATCAATATAAGAGACAGAATTAAAAAAAAAAATATTCTTCCGAGTCATTTGCTTGATTGGCTGATTTGTTTTCTACGGTTTATCTACCTATCGCAGGTTATTTAAAGCCAGAAAATATATTTAGATTGTAAGAACTTTTTTTTTGTTTTTGAGATAATAATGGTTTACTGATACAAGACTTACTAATTAACCCATAGTTGTGGGAGGAGAAGTGGTGGATTAAATCTTTTCCCAAGTCTTTTTTATGCGTAACTATAACTACAAGAATTCGGAGGAAAATCTTGATGATTAATATATTCGCTGAAACATATCTGTTCTCTTTGATCCGTCATCAGTCATCTGTCGTAATATTGATTCAGTTTCTACGACTTATCAACCCCTTGCGGGGCATATGTCTGCCTTTTGACTCAAGTATAAACTGGAGATATGGATACCTTTGTGCTGTAGTATAAACCAGATCTATAACTACTTTTTGACTGAAATGTAAACCAATCCTATGTCTAACGTTTTCCCGTCAAGTTTAAAGCGGACTTATCTATCTATCGATTAATTCATTAAGATTCATTGTAAGTCTTATATTTTCCTTAGTCTGATATACAGGGTGTTTCAAAAAATTTGATATCATTTCGCAATCTAATAACTTTGTTAGATCTTCAAATGACTTCAAATTTTAATAGCATCTTTATGTTTAATGTTTGTTTTATGTTTTTATGTCTTTATGTTTTTGTGTTTTTCTTATTTGTATTTTTATGTTCTTTAATCTTTAATCTTTTTCTTTACAGGTATAAAAATGCTATTTACTAGAAGAGAAAAGGCGTTTTGTGTGTTCACATAATCCACATGCTTTTGAATTTCTCATTCAGATTTGGAAGAATAAATCTTATGATCTTCAACATTTAATACTTTTTAATTTCATTTGCCTTAATCATGTACTTTCCGTGATATTTACATCTCAAAGGATATCAAATTTTTTGAAACACCCTGTATTTTTAAAATATCCAGTCCAATGTAACCTAACAAAACCTTTCTTTTTTCTGCAAAATCTTTTTCTTATTTCAATTGAAATTTTATTAGTAGATCCACAAAACCTTTTTGTAGCTTCGACAATGATCTCGAATATTTGACTGTATCACCACTGATAGCCATTAAGAATATATTCACAACTAGTTAGTATGTCTTTGAATCTAACACTCTTCCTAAATCGTTTTAGCTTATGTAGTGGAATGTCGTATCTTATTTATTCCACATTTGATACGTCTTTATTGCTATTTGCATACACATACACTTATATACACACTGTCAACTTTACAGTGCATCGACAAGATTTAGAGCGAGGAAATTTTAAATTGCAGATGTGTTTACCATAAGTTATACTATTTCATCTTTTTTATTTGAAACCAACAAATGACATACAATGATGGCTAAGGTGGTTATGTATTCCAAGGTGAGAGAAAGGATGTTTTTCAGAACTGATTTAGAAAGCAGGCCATTCAAAGCTGGAAAATATTGGCTTGGCAATTTTTTGATCTTAGCTTTTTAGGGCGACTATATTTGCTAAGCATAGGAAGCGTACATTCTCGTTTTGAGCATATAAGCCGATCTACGCTAACTCCAACGAAAAAAAAAACAAAGATTTATATTCTTATGGCTTTAAAAACGGACATTTTAAAGCGTATATAGTTGATTAATATGTGGTAATTGTGAAAGATTAAACGTTCCGATACAGGAAACTTTCTTCATTCGTTGACTCGAACATTTAACGTTATAGCTAAAATTTATAAAATCTTTAAAATTTTTTTTTTTACAATTAAATGGACTTCTCACGCTGACTGTGATTGCTCTTTCTACTTTTCAAGGAAGTTTCATTTCGAACCTTTTAGCTTAAGGTAGTGTGGAAAGTTAACACCTTTTTTATATCCTTATTTCCCCATTACATGTGTTATCCATTTCTGCAGGTGGAACTCTTCAAGCGATTGGTTTTTTACAATTTGGTAAAATTTTGTATGTGATTCCGTAGCGCCAGTCTATAAGATTTGATGAAGGATTCATTCGCTCGAAGCTATTTTTAATACACAAAACAATATATTAATATAATGATTTTCCAAATGTAGCTCAGATGTGGCATAAGGCCAAACGTATGGGGCACTCAGTGAGGAGCAAACTCACTACTCAATCGTAATTGTTCTAGCGAGACAAGCTTGCTAACCATTACACCACCTCGGGGTGCCCAAACAATATATCAATATATGTGCATATATTATATCCATACTTTTTTAAAATGTCCATTTTTAAAGCCATTATAGCATTATGTAAAAACCACAAATTATATTAAAAGAATTCATACAATAACAACTTTAAATATTCTATAAAGTTTCTACAGTTTCTCCCCACAAAAGAAAAGAAAATAACACATATTCTATATATTTTAATTATTTTCTCGTATTTTCTTACATTCTAAATCCAACATTCTACATTTCTCGTATTTTTTTTACATTTACTAATTCGATATTTATAGATGTCGATTTAGTAAATACTAAATACTTCAAATAGCTCGGCGTGTGGATCAGCTATGACGAATTAAGTAATAGAGAAGAAGTAATTGAACAAGTAATAGGCTGATCCGAAAGAAGTTTGGTCCAACATTGCAAAAAAAAATAAAAATAAATAAAAAATAAAAGGGAAAAAAACAAACAAACAAAGACATTTGTAACAAAACCAAAACATCAATCTGCAAAAACGAATCATGTTCTTAAATAGCCATTTCAGATCGAGCCTTTCATATGGATGTGATGGAGGAATCAAACCCGTTCAGGAATATCTAAACTGAATATCGCTATATATATATATATATATATATATATATATATATATATATATATATATTAATGCGTGTTTCATTAAATAATATAGACAAGTTTTGTCTATTTATTTTAAGTAAGTTCCTTTCATATTGTCTGATAAGCTTAATCACCATATCATTGAAAAACGAAAGGAAAACACCATATTGATACATGTTTAAATCCAATCTAAGCTTTCGGCTTACATAAGCCATTATCAAAGATCCCAATTTCAATCTATCAAACAACACATGGACGAAACAACAATGATAGTGCGCCCTTGCTGCCTGAAAAATTTCAAAGCAACGACAAACACGTGTATACGAGACGCGGAAGCGAAAATCGCGTAGCAGCTCGTGACGTCCCACATAGTCACGCGAGAGTGAAAATGAGAAGTATTAAGTATGGTTTATACCAACGGCTTCTGTTATAAATTATAGGCATTTAAGAATATTTGCGGAGATTTCATAGTTTATTTTGTTCAGGTTAGGTTTCAACTGTTTTATTTATATAGCTTCAAGAATTTTTAATTTTTGTTTATTGTTTTCATGTTTAAGTATAGTTGTTTATAGTATAGTTGTGTTTTCAACGAGGATTTTCCGGAATTGAGTACGCGGCCAGGTATGTTGTTTTAAATGCCTAAAAATGTTAGAGTTATCATTTAAATGTAGAGTCAAGCGCCGTGAAAGCGAGTTTGTGGTATGACC
>CAHIKZ030001580.1:60000-202500 GCA_903632075.3 Acanthosepion pharaonis | reverse complement strand
GTATCTATAAAATAACAACGTTAAATATAATAAATGTCTTTAATATATATATATATATATATATATATATATATATATATATATATATATATATATATATATATATATATATATATATATATATATATATATATATATATATATATATATATATATCATTTAGTTAGTTAGTTAGTTGGTAGTAATGGATAGCGGCTTGGACTGAGGAATCGCAGAGCCGAGTTCGGATTCCAGTCGAATCCATTACATTAACTTACGTGCTAATACCCTTGGGAAAGGTATGATTCCTCTTCCTCTCCCTCCAGCTATGGGTAAAATAGCCGGGCAGACTGGGTTCTATAGCCTTGATAGCAACTGGTCTAGGAGAAGGACAACTCTAAATTCAAAACCTTCGGAGGGTCGTTTGGGGACCTCGTGTCACTCGATGCACCAGGTCTCTGTATTCGTCCCTTCAAAAAGTGTGGATGGTCCTGCACGAAGCCTTCACCACTATAATCAAATCTCATGTGTCGGGCTGTCGGTTTCCTGGAAACTGATCTGCTTGACCCTCATACGTCGAATCTCGACGGGAGAGTCGATTATTATTA
Organism: Acanthosepion pharaonis; assembly: GCA_903632075.3. Lineage (NCBI taxonomy): Eukaryota > Metazoa > Mollusca > Cephalopoda > Sepiida > Sepiidae > Acanthosepion > Acanthosepion pharaonis. Next base: position 201,913 of record CAHIKZ030001580.1, on the reverse strand, counting down.
TTATTATTATTATTCTTATATATATATAGATATGAGGAAAACCATGTATATTCTACGGTATGTACGTGCGTTTTCATTAACCTTCTTCCTATCTCCTTCTCGCACTCGCTTGCAATATCAGTTTATATCAGTTTACATACAAGCACACGCACACACACATATATATATTATAATTACTTTTTTTTAAATATGATTCTATCGCTACATAGGAATTGCTATGTTTCAAAATCAGAAGCAAAAACTTCCAATTCAATTATAGAAATTAAATTAAATTAAATTAAAGTACCTAGTTCTATTTCACCCTCAAGCGAATTTTGGAATTTGAAATACCGATTCTCGTACGATCACCTAAGGTAAGCAACGTCAACCCGTGTGAATACCTAGATGGATGATGAATACCAGGTTCCATAAGGTTGCGCGTAGTCTTGGTGTAATGGAAAATGTCTCGGAAGTTAATCGGAGAGTTGAGTTCCAATAACCGTTGGGTTCGCTCTATTCAGTGACGCGCAAATACCCTTGGGAAAGTTATGAATCCACCTTCTCTACCCCAACTATGGGTTGCTTAATAATATTTGTATCACTAAACAATTATTATTCCCCCCCCCACCAAATTCTTACAATCCAAAAATATTTTCTGACTTTGAATAACTTGCAAAGGGTTGATAAACCGTAGAAAATGAATCAAATATAATATTGTTTGACGACCGATCATTTTCTCTTATCCTTGACAAACTCGATAGTATGTTTCCGGATCATTACAATCTTAACCTTTCCTACCGTATGGTAAACGTTATCTATCATATCCTCATAATCTGTGTATTCTTCCTCTTCTTACGTGCATACAACAACCTCATTGAGTACCCCTTTATCATGAGTAATTCATAGGTCATGCATTGGGTGAGTGATTAGTAAAAAATATACAAATAATTGCTCATTCGTAACACCTACCACAGTCATAGAAATATTGTATCGTTTGTATAAAAACTACTAAGTAATCTCTCTCACAATCATCACTCTTGGATCGTTTGAATGACTGATTATATTCGAACAAATATTAGTCCGTTATTAACACAGACTACATACTAAAAATGGTCAGCTCTTTTTACGGCCCAAGAAAGTACGTGACTCCTCCGGCCATGTTTTATATTTACAAATTTCAGATGGAGTGTTAATGTTTTGGAACCGCCCACTCCTCACAGTCCAAACTTGTGAGAGTTTAAAATTGTTTATGTGGCGATGAATTAATTTCAACCTTACAGTCTCGTTGCCACAGGCACAAAATCGCAAGCTTCTCACTACTATATTTCCACTACATACCATAGTTCTACCAGTTCAGACAGTTACAGCTAGCATACAAAATGTCATATACACAGGATCGAATTATCTACATTCCCTTCGTATGCAATTGGTAAGAATGGAATTTCACCGAGGCAACGTCTTTCATGGGAATCAATCTCTTTTTTGATATTAAAACCAATTCTTTTCTAGTTCGTAACTTATCAATTCTATCAATTTCTTTCTAGATTATTCTTTGATGTTAGCTCAATTTTTTTCTCGGTTTCAAAATTTTTGTTCCTAGCACTCAGTAACGATAAAATATGAAATTTTCCTCTTGAGGTTTTATCTTACAATCAATTTTAATCTTTATATATTGGAAATTAAATACAACTATCTATAAGTATGATATAAATGTATTTACAATGTGATGAAAAAACGTCAACCATCCTAATTATATTTCACAACACAAATATTGGAAATATTTCTAATAAAATTCAATGTAATAAATTGAAATTCATATAGTATATTTATCCTCTACATATATGTACACTACAGTTCAAAAGTTTTAGGCGACCCCTGGTAATGTTTTTAAACTGCCCTTGTCCGTTAAATATGTGAACATTATTAGGTTGGTGCAAAAATAATGACGTATTAATGTCGTTTTTTGACGTTAAAAATACGTCAAAAACGACATTATTACGTCATTATTTTTGCACCAACCTAATATTATACATGGTTAAAAAAATGTGAGAGATGATTTTTATTAGAAATTTAAATTATGACAAAAAGAAAAAAATGCATTTTATGATTGAATTTTGCTCTCTTCAAAATATCCTCCTTTACCCTTGATTACTGCAGCATACATTTTTGGCATTCGTTGCAAGTTTCTCAAAGTGTAAGTTTGATAATTGATTCCATTCGTTTTTCAGTGGTATAGCACGTTTCATTTCGAAGACAAGAGACTTGCTATACCATTTCGACACAGAGAAGCTAAATGGCATAGCACATCAGATTAAAAGACGGTTGCTATATATGAATACAGGTTCGATTCCTGTTGGAGAACGCATATTTTCTACGAAATTTCTCGAATATACAGGCCGGTAAATGTAACGAATACTGTTTAATTAAAAACAGAGCATTTACTTGAATAAATTGTATCTAAGAAATAACGAATAAACAGAATATATATATATATATATATATATATATATATATATATATATATATATATATATATATATATATATATATATATAGTGACTACGGCTTGGTGAGAATAGTCGTGGCTCCCGGGGGCACAGTCCTATGGTTACAGAGAACTCAGTAGAGTTCCGCCACGGAATATGTGAGCGAGCGACGCTAGTTGAGTCTGATTAGGAATCTCTTTGTTACCGAGGCCCATTGTTCGCTTGACAACCCAACTGTCAGGGTTTCGATACTTGGTGGTGGATGCGCACTGCTGATGAGTTCCAATTATAGGACGAAACGGCCGTCCAGTGTTTCCTCTATTTCCTGTTGAGGTTTTTATCAGGCTCAATGAATCAATTAAATATATATATATATATATAAGGCTCAAACACTAATATTCCATGGTTATAATTTATTATTAATAATTTATTACATTGGAATCGTAATCACGATCCAGTTCATCAGACCTACAATTTCAAAAAGAAATCGGAAAATATAACTCCGGGTATAAAAAAAACAAAATTTTAGTGAGAGTGTATGTGTGGGAGTGGGAAACACGTGTGAGAGGGAAAAGTATGAAAGCTCTAGAGAGAGAGGGTGTAACAGAAGAAAGAACAGGAAGGCCTAAAGGTGAAGGTGGGGATTAAAATTTACCAGAGAAAAGTTTTAAAGAGAGGAGTTAAATAACGGTTTAAATGAATGAAATACAAGTTATTATCAAATGCATAAATCACTAGTGATTCGCTGACCTAAAATTAAAATTAAAAAAACAAACACCGGAAACGTGAGGATACATTTGTGGTGACATTACGTATAAAAAAACGATAGGATCTAAACTTAAAATCCAACCAATTCATACTGCTGAGGTATATGTGAAAATATTCCGTCTGCTTTGCATTACTAATCTTATGTATGCAAGAAAAGAGAAGATGAGAGAGAAGGAAAAAAAAAAACGGATGGAGGCCGCAAACTAAAAACGAGGGCATTTCTAAGAGAAATGATGTGTAATCTAGAATAATTCGTCAAAGCAAGTAATATCACCTAAAGGTTACAAATTTAACAGAAACATATAAAAATATTTAATCTAGTAAAGACCTACTATTTATATGCCCCTAAACACATACGTATATACACACATACACAACAACATATATATACCTACTCGCACATACGTACATATACATATACGTGTGCACACACACACACATATATATATATATATATATATATATATATATATACTCATACACTCATGCATACATATACACATACACACATATACACATAGACATACACATATGTGCACACAAACACATATACATAAAACCTTTCACACATTCATACATATACCTGAACACACTCATATATATATATATATATATATATATGTATGTAAATTAAAAAGTAAAATTATATATATATATATATATATATATATATATATTTTTAAAGATATGTTTCGTGGTACAAATTTGATCACTGCCATGAATAGACAAAAATTAGTTTTATTATTACCACTCATGATAATAAAAAGTAAAATGAAAAATATGTATATATATATATATATATATATATATATATATGTGTGTGTGTGTGTGTGTGTGTGTGTGTGTGTGTGTGTGTGTGTGTGTGTGTGTAAAAGTAAAAATGAAAATATGTTTATATATATAAAATTAAAAAGTAAAAATTAAAAAATACACATCCATCTATACATACATTTAACATATAAAAATAGGTAGAATTAAACTAATCTGTACTTAAAACTTAGGAAGAAAACGTTAACAATATTTAAAAAAAAAGAAAACAAAGACACCGAGTGATTAACACGTATATATTTCTTAAGTCTACATATATACGTAACTATCAGATTTTGTATATCAGTTATTTAGGAAAACTTTTTACCTACATACCCACATACACATATACCAACACATGAATAAAGTCTGCTAACACAAATTAAATGATCAAAAAATATATAGAGAGCACCACATAAACACAGACAATGATATATATATATATATATATATATGTTATAATAAGAGTCATATATTGAAAAGTTATGTCTATTATTTTTTTAATTAATTTTCCTAATTTCCGATGTATTTGTTATCGGTAAATTTGCTAAAGATCATATTTATTTTTATATTGGATTAATTTTTCACCGAGTACTTTTGACTACTAATACATTCTTTTTCAATAAAATAGTGCAAAGAAAGATTCCAAATTCTGAAGGTTGTTTTGATAAAAAAAAGGAGGAGCACACATTAAATAAAGGCATCTTTCTTCATAGGAGGCCATAAATTGAAGTTTGTTTAAAAAAAAACGCTAAAAAGCCAAACATAAAGATGTATGTCACCTTGAGCAACTTGAAATTGGTGACATCTAACGTAAGAACGCCGGAATAAAAAAAGAAAAAACAGTTGCGTAAATACACACTGCATGAAAACGAATACCGTAACATTCGAAAGTACTCGAGGAAAAATAATATATATATGTGTAAATATGTAGAAAATAGGAAAGAACTCCTTAGGTAAATAATCCAAAGTTCTTTAGTATTTTTGTTTTTATTTGTAAAAAACAGTGCTCGATGCAAAAGTAGAGCCTAAATTATAATTATTTATTAAAAATATGATTCCTCGGCTACAAAAGTGTTCTTATTTTTCAAAAACAAGAGCTGGAAACTTCAATATAATTATTAGAATTAAATTGAATTTGAAGTATCAAGCTCTGTTTCATCTTCAAGCGAATATATATATCAATTACAAGTAGATACAAATCAATGCCCCATATGGTATATTGGTATATGGCCATTTCGTCAAGAACGTGTTTGTCAACAACAATATGAATCATGATTTTTATCTAACTCTTTGGTGTTGACAAGGCCGTTCTAGGCGAAATGGTTATATATCATATGTAGTATTAAATTTTATCTATTTGTAATTCATATTTGCTCCATAAAAATATATTGAGCTCTCTTCTGTTGATAAATTTTAATATTTATATTACTAGGACTCACTTGGATTACGTACCACGGATTTTTACCCATATATATATATATATATATATATATATATATATATATATATATGTGTGTGTGTGTGTGTGTGTGTGTGTAATTTTGTCTTTCTTATTATAGATATGCAACTTAAGAGGATGACTGATTATTGATAGCGATGTTAGTCTCATAAATATTTTGGTTACATCTGTCATAAATATAGAAAAAATATCAGAAAATAAAATAAAACATGTGTAATATGTATTGGTCTAATTATTAGAACTTCACACATGATTACCACCCAAAAATATCGAATGAAACATTTAACAGAAAACTTGAGATAGTTCCAGAAACAGATAAACATGCAAGTATTTTCACTATATACTTGAAATAAAATGATTTAACCTTCCGTTAGTAACGCCGTGTGTTTATACACCCCACAAAATATCTTTCCTTCATACTTAACATGTAGCAAGTTATAATAACATGACTAGTCAATACCGCTGTCAAATAACTACAAAGTGTTTCTAGTTTTAGCAATATTTGTGCGAATTACAAGCAGTTTTATTCGCTAATTTAAAATAAAATAAATCTTATTTTTGCATATTTCAAGTTTTTGAAAGTTACAAATTCATTTAGATGAAATATGTTTTAATTCCGTTTTTAATTTGTCTGTCTTTTTTTTTTTCCTTTTTATTTTCTTATAAAATTCCGAAAGAAATCTTAAGTAAATATAACAAGAACTAAATCATATTTCTATAATAGTTTTAATGGGGTGTTTAAAATCACCACGGTATTAATGCCTAGACAAAAATCATATTTCTATAATAGTTTTAATGGGGGTGTTTAAAATCACCACGGTATTAATGCCTAGACAAAAATCATATTTCTATAATAGTTTTAATGGGGGTGTTTAAAATCACCACGTTATTAATGCCTAGACAAAAATCATATTTCTATAATAGTTTTAATGGGGTTTTTTAAAATCACCACGGTATTAATGCCTAGACAAAAATCATATTTCTATAATAGTTTTAATGGGGGTGTTTAAAATCACCACGGTATTAATGCCTAGACAATTTTCTACGGTACTAACGGAGGGTTAGCTGTTGGAATTTTTTATCTCCTATAATTTACTCTAGAATGAAGCTAACATCGAACGTGCTCAATGCTGTCTTTCCTTTTGCAGGTGTGCCCCTAAGAATCGATTTCTTCTTGATACGTTATTTTTGGACTAAGCCGCCATTAACAGGAAACGAAAATCGAATTGATGCGAATTTCATAATTTGATTTTTATGATATGAAACAAAAGCCGAAAACTGAATCTTCGTGATCTTGTTATGAGTCTCCGGTGTCTTGACCTGGTCTTGTAATTCAGCGATTGTGAGTTCAATCATTGTTGTCTACCCCGTGATGTGTAGTCTTGTAGCAGTCTAAGGGAAGGAAACTAAATATGTCGACATTTAATTTGAATTCAGTTTCATGATATGCTGTAGAACAATAGTGTGGTAGTTCTGTAAGCTATCTTTGGGACGTTGCTTCTTCGGTGAGAGCTTCATAATCGTGGGCTTCTTTCGGAAGGAATTAGTCTAATCAAAAACATATATTACTGTCGCTGTCGCCATTCTCCTAAGATTATGGCATAATCTTCCTGCCCAATTTCCCAGTTGGAGCGATCGATGAGTTCAAATGTGGTTTGCGTGGCCGATTCTTGTCTGGAATTGGCGGGGACAATGAAGAAAGGCAATTATTTCCGGCACACAAAGTATCTCTGTCCACTGCCTTCGCTCTTCTTTCGTTTTCTGAATGTAGTTCTTTTTTTCTATGTATTTCGGACGTGTATGAGTTATATATAAACGAAACCGTATCGGAATATTTGTAGACTATACCTGCTATTATTGTACTGTTTAACTAATATGCAACTAACAGTCATTGGTAACCATTATATTGATTAAATTCGCAAATAGACATTGTTTTATCTACGGGTCCTTCAACGGAATGCCTCTATGATTTTTTACGATGGCTGTCAAATTTGAGCAACTTGAATGCATCACGTGAAGCAAGTTTTGTTTTCTAATATACATGTCTGAAGTTATTGCAGACCAAGATAACACATTGATCTTGTTGCCTATAAGACCGTTTTTATCAGTGCACTTTTCTGCTTAACGTCATTATAATGTTGCAAAATAAAACACTGCACCCCGAAAAGTACCTGGCCGAAACTTTCAGATTTTACTTTAAAATATCATTTCTTTTTTCATTGTTCTGACGATTTAAAAAAAAACTGTTAACATTTCTATCAAAAAAACCCTAAAGCATACCAGTCCTACCCACCAACTAATGATGTCGGCAGGGCAGTTACGACGGCATCTCTTTTTTTCACCATATTCGCTGTGCTTGATTCCGACCAAATAAATCATTTTTAATCTCACTCCATAAAAAATGATTTTCAAAAGTTACGACCATATTCCATGAAGGCAAGTGCATATGCCAGTCGAGACCTAAAATTATGTCAATCGAGCAAAGGCGTTTATCTCGGACGGTACCTCTTTTAGCAGGTTTATTGAACACCGTGTTCACCATAGAATGTGATATATTTATTGTATTTGACAAATCAGAAACAATATAATTCAGCATAACTTTAGGGATTTTCTTGTATTCACTGACAACTATTCATTACAGTCTTATTTCTCAAGATATTTTTCCATGATATACTCTACAGTCAAGTTGGTTATTGAAAACTGCCAATTTGATGCTACAATACTCATCCTTAAATTTCAAGCATTCACTATTCGTTGTTTAAAATAATTCTTTCATCTTTACCAAGTTCTTCTCATCTTTGTTTATTTAAACAAAGTTCTTCTCATCTGAGAGAAAAAAAAAGAGCATGCTCGTCTCCTTGGACTGCTTGACATTGTTCAGCTGGCGTTTTGACCAGATCGCACAGATCTACTGGATACTGTTTTCATGAACGAACTTCTCGTAATCTTGGATTAGTATCTGATGTCGTCGTTCACTTTACGTCTGATTGTTGACTCCGACATATGGAATTAATTTTCCGGTGTCCTCTTGCTGGACGAACTCAACATACCTGAAAATATATGATCTTTGAGAATGTATTTTTTGACGGGGGTGGGGAGATAGGCGCTGAAGACCCATTCTTGCCTGTCCCATGAAACTCTTTTATTAGCTTAAATACGAAGAACATAGCGGCATTTAAGAAAGCTGTGACTGGCGGCTAAAGGAACGAAAACGCGATATCTTTTCATTTCCTACGTTAGAGTCGAAGCATCCATGGCGAGGTTAAATAGTTATTTTTTCAAATATCTTAGACACTGTGTGTATTAGGTGCCTGGACGTGTTGTGAAAATTATCAAGTTTTGTCTAGCTGACCATTATTACAGGGTAGTGTGTTCGATCCTCATTGGATGTTCCATAAATAAAAAAAGTTTATATTAAATAACCCAATAAGGTTTAACATATCGTAAAGTCATTTAACCTATCAATTTTTATCTGGCACTTGATAGACATTTTCTAAGCTTAGCTTCGATGTGGCACAAGGCCGAAAGTAAGAGGGAGCATTGAGTCTGGTACTTGATATGAGATTCATGATATTCAATGCCGACACGTCAATGCGAATTTCCACCCAAAGGACAGTATTTATTGATTGACTGATTCGTTTTCTCCGGTTTATCAAACTTTTACAGGTTATTTAAACCATAGATTGTTATTAGATTCGAAGAATTTATTTTTGGAGATAATTTAGTAATACAAATATTAATAATTAAACCATATCTGGTGGAAGAATAGGTAAATTCATACTTTTTCAAAGGGTATTTGTTAATATATCGAACCCAACTGAAATTAGAACTCGGTTCTCCGATTAAGAATTTCGAGTCATTATCCATTCCACCACCCGCACATTTAAGCTGTTATCTAAGTAGGCATAGTGCAGTAATGGATAGCGACTTGGATTGAGGAATCGGAGAGCCGAGTTCGAATTCCAGTCAAATCCATTACATTCACTTACGTGCTAACACCTTTGGGAAAGGTGAGAATCCTCTTTCTTCTCCCTCCAGCTACGGGTAAATAGCAGGACAGACTGGGTTGGCCTTTGATTGGCAACTGGTCTAGGAGAAGGAAAACTCTGAATTCAAACCTGCTCTTAGAGGGGGGTGAATGAAGTCTCTCTGAGTCTTGGTTGGCAATCCATTTAGTGTTGGTGTCACGATAAAAACACCCTTGATAGCCCTAGCGAAGCATCAAGAATTCAGCTATTTGACAAGATTATGAACTACACCAATCAAAGTATTGGTGAGTTCAATCTCGGCTGAGATGATGAAGCTGTTATTCCGAAGCAGTCACCATATAGGTATCTGGACAGGCTCGATGTTGTTTAATTTTGGCAATCGTACCGGTGTTTCAACGTGATATGGTCGTAAATGTGTAAATTAATATTTTTATAGATTACATCTGTTGTAGAAACTGCAATAATCTTGTAATTGAAACAAATATGATATTTGTCTCGTTTAGCCTACTGTGGATAAAATCACATCACTTTCCGTGGTTGTCTATTTAGCTTTATCCCAAATTTGGCATTTTTAAGCAAGCACACACACACACACACACATCTATCTATCTATCTATCTATCTATCTATCTATCTATCTATCTATCTATCTATCTCTAAAGACTTCTCTTCAAAAATCTTATTTTCGAAATTAGATTAATGTCTTTGTGCAGCCAAGGTGCAGACCAATAATGCAAAGACCACTCGCTTACCATAACTGAACGGGCGAGTCCCGGGGCGGTAAAGGCAGTTTAAATAAAACCGATTCGCTATTCCATTGAGAAACAGAATCCGATCGATACACAACATGCTGACTAGTGGAGTAAAAACAGTAGAGAACTTTTTTTTCAGCTCAAACCCTTTCTGTGTACGCATGCGCGGCTGCGAATACATACGTATGGGGATATTTGAATTAGTTGTGAGAACATTTGAAACCGTCTGCACAATACACTCTTTCGCGGGTATATGTTGGAATATGTTATTGCACTTAGTGGTACAAGAGAATCCTTGTTTTTAAATTCATGTTTCCATTGATATTTACTTGTTAGTGATCTTGTTATTGAATTTGGAGGGTCAAAATCAGATGAAGATAAAATGGTAGCAGTCTGAATGTGTATTTCAATTTAGCTATAACTAGATTAAATAAATGATCATATATACAGATTAATACGTACACAGATTCCAAGACAAGTGATGTATCCAGTGCTCAGACCCCATATTTATACGAGGTCTGATCAAAAAGTATCAGGACTGTTGCTATGGTAAAGGGGCTAAGGTACACTTGGCACAGATTGGCCATGAACTCTGTCGAGCATAACATTTTCGCTCACTACCGTTATTTGTAGCAGGACATGAAAGGAAAGTGTGTAGAGAATGGTCGTCTCCCTACGCTACAGAGATTCCATCAGTGACCATTCTTTTGGCCAAGAACAACATTCTCCAGCTTCAAAAAATAACCATATTCTCCAGATCTCCCCCTTTGGAACTTTTTGGTCTTTCCAAAAATCAAATCTCACTTGAAACGAAATCGAGAAATTCCAAGTGAAAGAGACTTGATCGCCCAAGCGTGTATCACGTATGACACTTAACTGACTGCTGAATATAAAATCTGCACTGTAATTTACTTTGTTTTGACGGGTACTATGCCAGCCTCGTTAGCTATAAATTTTGCTGAACATTAAATATCTTGACAACTTCAGCTACATTTAAAGATAATTGTCGCTATAAAGAACTAATGCAAACGAAATATGTATTCGATACAGATTGTTTCATGTTTGCTACTCTACGCATATGAGAAATTAAAAACTGTGAAATTCTACGGGGAATAACTACGTTTTCCTTAAATTTTGTTAATAACCCCACCAAAAAACAAAAAAAAAAACATTCAGTCAGTTATCCGAAAACACAACTGTTTTTTTTTTAAACTTTGTTAGCAATGTCTTTTAAAACCCAGTTGTGTTTTCGGATACCTGCCTGAATTGTTGTGTATTTTTTTATTAACAAAATTTAATGAAATCCTAATTATTCACCGTAGAATTTCTCAAATTTTAATTTCCCATATCCGTAGAGTATCAAACACGAAACAACCTGTATCAAATTCATCTTTGGTTTGCGTTCGATATTTATAGTAAAAATTATCTTTTAACGTAGTTGAAGTCGGCAAGATATTTAATGTCTAGCAAACTTTATAGCTAATATGGTTGACATGTACCTAGTAACTTATCACGGACTCGATGAATGATTATTTTAGCTTTTAGCTATCTCTTTTTAGTAAAAATGGTTCTTAAATTCCGATATTCCTTAAATTGAGGGACGTTAAATAGAATTTGTACTGTATATATCCACCTTGACGTTGGCAAATGGCTTTAATCTAGCTTGCATAGAAACATACAGATGGCGAATACTCTCTTAAAATACATTATTCTGTGCTCCTTTAGCTGTTGTAGTAATATAGCAATGAATGTAGGTGGGACAAATAAACGAGTCAGACACCGTGCCATCATGTTCCACATACTGAGGAAAATGGAAGTTTTTCAAAAACCTCGCAGAACAGGACACAGACATACTATATGCAGACTTCATCTTACTGACATGGCATGACACACTGCCTCCTTAATACAGGAATGGCCGCAGGGCAATGCTTTAGAAGCAAATAACACTTTTCAACGTTTGCTTCGTAAAGATCAAATTCGAGCGCGATAAATTATGGTAAGCTACACTATGATGCCAAAGTCTGGGTCTGTCTTTTGTAGGCGAATACATTTTGGAAGATGTCGTCTCCAAGTCTACGATGTACAAACAATATAACAAAAGTTACATACAGGCAAACTGTTTTTCTTTACATAAAAGGGCTCCATTAAAGAAAACGAGAGCTAAAGAAAACTAAGAAACGTAAAATTTGCTATTTGTTTTTAGAGTGATATTCTCTCTGTGAAAGTCCCAAGAGCCCCTCAAGGTAGAGGGTTACAGAATAAGAGGCGCAACACTTATATCTCATCAATGAAATGCAAAAGTAATAAGGGTGGTCCGCTACAATGTGCGAGGCATGGCGAGTCTTAAGCTGTGAAGGTTAGAAATAGTGGACCTAAGGAATATTGTTCGATTGGGTACTTTCCATAGAAATATCGTGTAAAATAATTAATCACCCACAAGATAGTAATCCATTTTGGAAATAGCGATAGAGCAGCGTCAGGCTCGCGACATTCTGTCTGGGGGAAAGTGGTTGTAGTGTGGGAAATAATTCATCACCCAAAAGGACGCGGACACGCTTTCGGAATTGTACTCCATTTTCGTCCTGATTTGGCACTCATAAAAAATAAAGTGTAACAGTAGGAGTCAGTTACTGGATCGGGACAGGGAACACACCATTTTCCCAGTATCTTTAATGATGGACAGTATGTACGAGTTGCACTTGAAGTCTGGGTTGAGTTTACATCCCAATAGGTGCTCAAGGCAACGGGGGCCTCCCTGAAAGAGTGCCTGCTGATCACGATAGGCGAAAATGCAGGATCCTCACTTAGACACTTAGAAAGACAGTTGACATATCTGGGATACATAACGAGGAGAGAAGGTTTGGAGAATTTGACAGTAAGTGTACTAAATTCTCCAATCCCTTCTGACATTGTTAATATTATGCTATGTCAAATTTTGTATATGGCATCCTCGAAAGACGCCCTATTCACTATTCGACATTAAATAAACTAATAAGGGATGACATGTCGTAAAATCAACACAAAAAACAGCAATTAAAAACAAAAAAATGATGATAGCGAGAAATATTGTTTACTTTGTTTATTCTTTATTGTTAGCCAAAATAAACAAAAACAAGTCAATTTTGACAACGTTCTTTTCAAACTAAACACCGTATTGACAGCTGTCGCGATATAATCAAATGTTTGTAATTATGTTAATTAAATTTAAATGCTAATACTTATATCTAGTAACAACGAACGCTTTCCTGAACCACACAAATTGAATGCGAAAACATTTTAAAATAAATTTCAGATAAAATATCTCAAAACGCTTAATCATCAGATATATGATAATTAATGTGAATAAAAGCTTTAACGGAATTGTTTAATAAATACGTAGTTATGGCATCAAAAAATCCAAAAACAAGACATTTATACGTTAGCGAGTTTTCAGGATCTTGAATGATGCAGGAGTATCAGACAGCCTAAAGAGTTTTTTACGACTTCTTATTTCAGTGGATACACGTGTTTGAATAGACGATCTTTTTTTCTTTTTAATAAAATACGTTTACCGGCCTGCGAATTCGAGAGACTTAAAAAAGAAAAATGTGTTCTCCAACAGAGTACTAACCGAGTTCCTACCTAGAGGAAACAGCCGAGCCGGTGCGCTTTCGACCTTTCAGGGACAGGAAGGACGAATTTTCTTTTTTGTATCTCTAATACACAGGCCGGTAGACATAATTCACTCTATTTACAAATAAAAACAAGCAAACAAACAAAAACAGTGCGTTCTACTCAAACATGGAGTAATAAAAAATAATATCGCATTAAAAAAGGAATCCATTAGTTCACTAGCAATGTCTGTTTGAAACGAAGTAAAAATCGGTATTAAACATTGATTTTCATTACAGATAGCATTCTGCCATTGGAAGCGTTGCACTATATAAGATTTCAATTTCTTTTCTCGACCATGACCTGTGATATACTTATATATCACGAAATAACGTTTATACTGGGGCTTTTCAAAGATTTTCCTAATATTGTGCAGAAGGTGGCGCTTGGGAATTTTGCATCAAACAAATATAAAATCAAGTCTTGTTCACACAAAATTAAAGATTTCTTTCAGGAGTGTGTCTCTTCATGGAGTGGGTGATTATGGCCCTTCACAACTTTCTATTCTTTCAAGCTCTAAACAGTGTTTATCACACTACTATCTCGCTTAATTGAGGGACATTAAATAGAAAGTTGTACTGTATATCCACCTTGGCATTAGAAAATGGCTTTAATCTAGCCTGCATGCAAACGTACAGATGGCGAATACTCTGTGGGAATACATTATTCTGTCCTCTTTCTACATGTTGAAGCAATATAGCAATGATTGTAGGTGGACTAATTAAACGAGACAGACACTGTGCCATCTAAGCAGTGTTTGCCACATTGTTATCCCGCCGACTTCCTCATATGGCATCCATTTACCTAAGCCCAATATGTAGCTTACTCGCGATGCTTCTTTCTGTCCATCTTACAGCCAGCATTCCCTGTGAGTGTCAAATTCTCTAAGCATTCTATTCTCATTATATGTCCCAGAAATTTCAGTTGCCACTTTCTGATTATAAAAATGTAAGTATCGTTCTTGTTTGTATTTTTACTTATTTTCTCATTGCTTACGCACTACGTCCATGGTATCCTCAGCATCCTTCTGTAGAAAGACATCGCCGTTGTCGCCTGTCATCTGTGAGAAAATTGTTCAGCTTTTGCTGTTATATAGGTGGATTGCTGTTGTATAACGGCTCGGCATTCTTTTCTTTGTTTCTAACAATTTTCTCTCGGTTTCTTAATACTTTGCTTAGTTTTTGGAAGGCATCTTACTGTTTGAACGCGCCTTTAGGTTTTTATGACACTTTCCCCATTGTCTTATAAATAAATTTCTATACTTATTTGATTTTGATATTTCCAATGCTTGTTCATTCCCTCTTGTCATACATTGTCTTCTTACACTTGACGGTTAGTCCTTTCTTCTTTCTTTTCCTTTAATAACTTGTCTAAGAATTCCTGACATTTGCATAGCCTAAGTCATAAAGATTATGTCCGCCGGTAAGGACTTCTAGTTGTGTTAAGACCATGATGCTCTAATGGCTGGTCGCTTGTTCATTGCTGCGGATACCTACTCAGAGACATGTTTGTTCAACATCCACAGGCCCCGTAGTTTATACAGAACCTATGCTGAGCGGGAATTAGTGCGCATCATCTGGTGTGATCAACAGTTTGAACATGAACAAGGCCAGTACGTTCAAACCTTCAGTCACGATGACTGGTGACTCCGTGCAACCATCAACAAACATTTTCGTCATTCCAATTTTAATCGTGATGAACCAGTGGTATACGCTTCAGACACTTTCCATCTGTGCAGCGCGCTGGAAAAGCCTCCTCACATGAATTAGGTGTTTCCCTCCATATAACATCAAGAAATCGCTTAATTGGCAAATCTCTCATAGTGAGATTCGGTCAGAAACGAACGTTCTAACCGCTTGGCCACACGCCCATATTCTGTATGCATATATAATATTTTCGTTGTTTGGTTGAATAATCTAGACATATTATGTCTTTTTTATTTTAATCCTCTAAAAGTCACGGATCAATTTCTTAGTGCCGTTACAAAACTGATTAAGAAAGACGCCGTAGTTTTGGTCATTTCTTTTATTTTCCCAAGTAATTTCAGTCTCATCCAAGATCATTTTCAGAGGTCAACTGCTAAGACAAAAAATTAATATCATTGATAGTTGTGAATTTCTTTGTAAATGTGCATGAAATAGTCCGTTATAGTCAATTTAAAAATTAACGTTAAGTATATGCAAGTGAGGTAACTTAATTCATATTTTTTATTATTAATGTTTTAAATGCCCAACCTGCAATTTAAAAAAAAAAATAATTATTACAATTTGAGCATTTGAGAGGTATTCTCATTGCATATGTAGAATAAATCCGCACAAGTGTTTTTTCCCGCCTTTTTCTGTTTTTGTGTACTTACTCATTTCATTTTTTATTCGTATGCAGTTGTTTTTAGCCGTAAGCGCGAGTCTAGGTTTGGAAATGGTTTTGTGTTTTTAATTGGTGTCATTGTCCGATCGTTTGGAGATGTAGCACAGTCGATTTTTATGGTTAATTTCAACCCACAAGTAATTATTTGTTGATTTACCATCACTAAGTAAACTCAATTGCGCATTTATATGTGTAGCGGAATATGGATTTCTTGTCGCGTTAGTTTACTGCGCAGGTATCAGCGCATGCGTACAATCATATTTATTGTCAGAGGAGCAACAAAACCCCGAAATTTATGATGCAGAGAGATACATGTCACCGACACGATGTATGCTCAGTTTGATATAAAAAAAAAAAAAGAAATAGCTAGAGAAATGTTTGATTGATTAATTTGTTTTAGGTATGTTAATTAAAAGAAAATATTTTTAGATTGTAAGAATGTTTTGGAGATAATAATGATTCACTGATGCAAGTTCTACTATTTTACCAATAGCTGGCGGGGTGGGGAGAAGAGGTGGATTCATACATTCCTGAAGGATATTTACTTGTGGGTGAGTATAATGAACCAGACTGAAACTTGGAATCGAAGAGCCGAATTCCAATTCCGAGCCATTATTTATACATAGAAGAAAAGTGTAAAAGAGGGATTAAGTAAGATTTAATTTTAAAAATAGGGGGAGAAAAAGAAAGCAAGGGAAAGAAATGGACGGAAAAAGAAAGATGAGGTGAATGAGGAAAATTCAAAAGGTGTAACATACGGGAACTCAAATTAGGAGTGCGTAATTTCGAAAGGCACAAATTTGGAGGAAGTAAACAAGGAATGATTAAATTAGGAGGGTTCAAATTAGTAGGGTGTAAATTGGGAGGGGGTAAATTAAGAGAGCGTAAAATAAGAACTCGTAAAAACAAAAGATTAAAACGAAAGGCGCAAGGGAGAAGACGTGTAAAATATTAAAAATCCAGGGATAGGAGTAAAAAAAAAAAAAAGAGAGGAGATAAGAAAACATAATGCTGATAAAATTAGGAGTACAAAGTGTTAAAACGCTATCATTTTTATCATTGTGTGTCAAGCTAATGTTTCCTAAACCTATTCGAGCCTGTGCCCTTGTCGAGAGACATTTGATATCTCATGGGACGTGAAATTTCGAACTCAATTTAAAATTTTTCCAAGGAAAGGTTTCCTTTAATTGACCTGATGGCGACACCTTCAAACTCTTGGGTCAAAAACTTTCTTCTAAACAGGAGCACAATTGTCTTCATCAATGACGATCCCATATGGAACATCACTGTTATTTTTCTGGGGGTGGGTAAACAAAGATATACATTCAGGACATTCTCAGTTAAACACTGTCTTCATTTGAACCAAAGGCACGGCTGCTAAAAGGAGATTAAACACATCAATAATTGTACTATTATACATAAATCCCCCACACAATAAAGAAGCCACTTTATATATATATATATATATATATATATATATATGAGTGTGTGTGTGTGTGTGCGTGTGTGTGTGTGTGTGTGTGTGAGAGAGAGAGAGAGACTCTCTCTCTCTCTCTCTCTGTGTGTGTGTGTGTGTGTGTGTGTGTGTGTGTGTGTGTGTGTGTGTGTGTGTGTGTGTGTGCCTGTGTAAAATATTTACGTAATGGACGACTCCTGTGTCCATAAGGAAATCTGTTACTGCGTAGTAGTAATGTTCGCCCATTCATAAAATTAAAGTGAAAATAACAAAGCTTGTTCATTCAAAAATTTTCTCTAATTAATGTATTTTCTCGACGATCTATTCATCCAACAGTTCTTCGATAGATTTTTCCTATTACAAATTTGCTTCAAACTAAATTATAAAGATTTACCATATTGTCTCAATCTCTATCCCTCTCTCTTCTCATCTATCTATCTATCTATCTATCTATCTATCTATCTATCTATCTATCTATCTATCTATCTATCTATCTGTCTGTCGCAGTCTGTTCATTATCTATCTATCTATCTATCTATCTATCTATCTATCTATATATATATATATATATATATATATATATATATAATTTAAACAAAAACAGATCACTTTAAAGTTCCATGTAATAAACTATTTCACCACCGCACTTTTAAAGGACTGTGGATCAACGGACTTTAAATTATTGCTCTGGATTTACATTGAGCTCTCTGGATTTTATCCTCCTTAGGTTTACCCATACGGATTACCTAGTTTTTCTTAAACTAAATATATATATACAGTATTTACATTAGTCGGACTATTGTCCTCATCTTTGTCACAATATTTGTCACAACGTTTCGGCCGTTGTACACTCCGGCCTTCTTCAGGTGGTAGGAATTTCGAACTGAACCCTTTATTTCGATCACTGGGGTAGACTGTTCTAGTTCCACGTGCCATGTTTGAAATTCCTACCATCTGAAGAAGGCTGGAGCGTACAACGGCCGAAACGTTGTGACAAATATGGCGACAAAGATGAGGACAATAGTCCGACTAATGTAAATACTGTACATAATACCTCATCCCAGAAATATAGACAGACTCTAAATATATATATATATATATATATATATATATATATATATATATATATATATATATATATATTTATATTTATATATACCTGTCTGTCGTAATCTGTTCATTATCTATCTATCTATATATATATATACATATATAACGTTTCATTGATAAGAAAAAAAAACGAATGTTTAAGTCTGCATTTGTCTATATTTGTGTGTGCTGAGCATAAAAATATTCAATTCGAAAGAGGATGTATTGATGTCTTCTGAAGAATATTTTTTTTAATATCCTGTGAAGTCTTTTACACTTGTGTAATAGTTACCCAACATATGGAACTTAATTAGTATGGTCTCATACAATCTTATTGATTAGAGACAGGTTGTTGGACAAAAGAGATATTTTTTGAGTAAATGTTACGCTAATAAAATATAAAACTATGAAAACAAATATAAACTGTATATCTATTTTTGATAAGATAAATATCCCATAATAACAAAGGAAAGAATAACCTTCTCAGAGTCTTGTAAATAACAAGCGACATTTCAGAAAGTGTTCAATTTTGTAGGGGGACTTTTGCGGAAGGAGTTTCTGAAAATTATTGGAAAATCATGGGCATTAAAATCACAGGCATCAAAAGAAAGTTAGGGTTTGTCACCTTCAATGAAACATACTTAAAAATAGTTAAAAGCACGCACAGACACACATACATACACATATATATATCATTTATGCACACTCTGTCTCTGTCTCTCTCTCTCACTCTCTCTCTCTCTCTATATATATATTGTATCTGTGAAGCATGCATTTAAAAAAGTACCTTTTCTCGCTCTCACTATATATATATATATATAGAGAGAGAGAGAGAGGAGTGAGAGTGTTAGATATCGTGAATAAATAATATATACATGTATGTATATATATATATATATATATATATGTATATATATATATATATATATATATATATTGTATCTGTAAGGCATACATTTAAGGAAAGTCTTTCTCACTCTCTCTCTCTCTCTCTCTCTATATATATATATATATATATATATATATATATATATATGAAGAGAGAGGAACAGAGAGACAGACAGGCATAGAGACAGAGAGAGATAGACAGGTATAGTGAATAAATTATTTAAAAAATCCTTTTGTCATTCATATTTTGAATTTAAATATATATATATATATATATATATATATATATATATATATATATATATATATATATATATATATATATATATATATACAAAATGTTTGAAGCCACTGCCAGAATTTGGATGGGTTAAACTTAGAGTCATTGAAAAAGAATGAAATTAATTATCTAATTTATACTTTGAGAAAATTTTGCAATGGATGCCAAAGAATTGTGCTGCAGTAATCAAGGCTGAAGAAGGATATTTTAATGAGAGCAAAATTTAATCATTAAATGGTGATTTATTCTTTTTGTCAAAAAATATCTAATAAAAAAAATGTGTCACTTTTTTACCATGTATAACAATTCTTTCTTATTTAAAGTACAAAACAAGTATTGGAGCCAATTCAAAATATTACCAGGGTTACCTCAAACTGTAGTATATATATATATATATATATATATATATATATATATATATATATATATAATAAATCAAGAAAAAACCTTAAAGATCCATATCGGTTATAATTTATTTCGTGAATATCTTTATCTATAAAAGGCAGGATGTGTGTGTGTGTGCGTGTGTGTAACGAATGCACGGCCGCAATTTTCGACCGATTTGCACCAAAATTTACATACACATGCTCCAAGTTAACGGAAAGGCCTAGACCGACTTTGCATTTCCAAAATCCCATCCATAGTGGAAATAATCGATTTTTTCATGCTTCTACGGCAGTTTTCATGTAGTTTGCGGCCATTTTATACTGGCCAGAGTGAGAACCAATAGCTGGTTGTCACGAATAGGCAGGAAGATTCTATTGCCCAGCGTGAGAGCCAACAGCTGACCGACACGAATGTTAACCAAGCATGCTAGCATGCAAAAAAAAAAATAAATAAATAAAAAAATCGATAGCTGCATTCGTCACAACAGCACGGCAAAGGGCACTCCTTTAAAGGCAAAGAAGGGCAAAAATATTTTAAGTCAGGTGATGGCGATTGCTGTATGAGTCGTACGATTTTTGAATCTAGCACGGGCAACGCCGGGCCATGCTGCTAGTTATATAATATAATTGGTCTCTTAACCAAACATGAGGGAACAGTGATCTTTCACTCTCTAACCGTATGATGTTCACTGAAATGAACAGGCACAGAAATTAACCTGGTTATAAGAAAAAGCAGCGATGTATTCGAAGCATTTAGTCGTAGACAAGGAGAAACGCCAAAACGCCGTGTCTGTCAGTGATGGTGTAATGTTTAGCAAGCTTGGCTCTCTAGAACAGTTACGACTGAATAGTGAATTTGATCCTCACTGAGTACCCCATACTTTCGGTTTTTTGCCACCTCGAAGCCGCGCTTAGAAAATCGCCTTATTTTAGAGCACCTCGACCTGGTTTAATGGTTATCAAGATTGCCTTGCTAGAACAATTACGACAGAGTAATGGGTTCGATTCTCCCTGAGTGTCGCATATTTTTGGCTTTTGTGCTATATCTAAGCTCCACTTGGAAAATCAGCATACATCGATAAGCACGAGACTTTCAAACCTTTATAGAACAATGACGCATTTCCTTTTGTTACCCGGATGACTTGACAAATTTGTGTTGGACACTTTACTTGAGTAACGCAGTCGTTGTTGTCCAAAAATCATTTTGTTCTTTTCAACGACGCCGCCGTTAAATTTTATACGGCTGGTAACCAAACAGAATTGTGTTTGCGTAAACAATAACATCTAGTGATCAATTTAACCTTTCTCGATTCTACGGTACCGTGGTCTACCTAACGACGGCTGAATTGTGACTTTTTAGCAGTCAACAAGAGCAACAGCGGATCTACGGACTGGTAACTGGTAGACGGTTTTGTAGCTTCAACAGGTGTCGGGTTTGCAGACAAGTGGTGGTAGAATCTGTGAGGGTCCCAGCTTTGGGCAAATAGTGAACCCCCTTTGAGCGATTCAGTTATACTAACTCATTATTATTCCCGAACCAACGATTCATCAACCAACGATTTAACACACTGGACTCTTGTCCCATTGGGTAATCGTGCACCTAGAATTGGATAGCGTAAAAGAATATGTTGTGGTAGGATCTACCTAATTTGCATAGTGGAGTAACGACCATATAAATATGGTTGGTACCGGGAAGATAGGGAGGAATCAAGAGATTCAACCAGAGACTCTGCCCGACTGCGACTCAGTCAACACATTCTCCAGGAAGGTCTTACCAGGAATATACAAAAGACTATATGTAAATATTGTGTACACTTTCTTGTTTCAATACATTTTGTTCTAAGTACATTTTGTGTTGCATTATTATTCCATGCATTAGTCAAGTTTCAACAGAATATTATTACCCGTAGATTAAATAAAGGGTTCAGTTTGACATATACCTGATGAAGGCCGGAGAGAAACAACAGCCGAAACGTTATTATAGCCACAAAAGAAGAAAAAAAGATTAAGAAATTATTCCGAATGTAAAAAAGGAGAATTCTTAATCCTATAAATTTCGACAGAAATTATCTGTGAAGTAGTTTGCTAAGTGTATTTCGATTGTAGTACTTTCCTTTGTTCCATCTTATAATAGGCTATCCGAGCCAATTTCATCATTCTGTTAGCAAGTTATGTCGGTTTCCTATTCACTCTGTTTTATTTCCACTAAAAGTCTAAGCGGCGTCGGCTGATCGAGAAAGTTCTCCGCGTTGGACGGTTAGTTGATCAAACAGCTCATTAATGGACATATTTCGATGATCGTTCAAATATTCATCAATCCAATCTAACGCATTCCCATCAAAGAAATAGGAAGCGAAATTGACCACCTCCTGATCTGTTAGCTTATAGATCTGTTCTTTTCTTTTTGTTCTCATTGACGCCCCACCCAGGATTTCAAATCTGCAGCTGGCGTTGTGAATATTACGATTTTTCAGCTGCTCAACTCTGTAAATGAGACTAATGCTTGCCGTAGACTTTGCGTTATCTACGATTTAGATTTTTTTTTTCACCAATTCTTTTACACAGAAGGAAGAGAGGTATAAGGAAGTCTTCGAATAACCTTGACCTGACTTAATGCGGATGTTTCTTGTGGGTCAAGTCTGTTTGAAACCTGATTGATTCTTGTTTCTGACTGTAGTTAAAGGTGTAGGGGTGTTATAACTTTGAGTAAATAATTATAAAGCCCTAACATTTATATACACAAATATTCGTAAAAATGAGAAACAGCAAAAGATGTGTAAACAACAAAATAAGTATAATTTATTATCTGGTTAAGTGGTGTTAGATTGTTTTGATTTCATTTCCTTTGTTTAAAGGTACATCAACTCCTATATGAGTCATTTAATGCCGAAATTTAATTTTCTTGGGAGATTTCAAATAATAAAAACATATTACATGTTATTCTGCTTTCACAGTTAAATACATGGTAGATGATACTCAGCTTTTATGCATATACATGTTTGTATGGGCATAATTACTAGATGCAGTGATATCTGTGTTTTATGTTGTAGTTTTTTTGAAGTTATATTTTGGAAAACAGCTTGATTTCTTTAGGAAATTATGGGATATATGCATTAATGTCATAAAAAAGTTCATGTTGGTGATTTTACTATAAAGGTAATTTTTTATATAAATATGTATAGCTGCTATTTTTGCTATAAAAATGCATTTTTATACTTGCATAGTAATTCTTTTTCATTTGGAGGTTCAATATTTGCCCATAGCTGGTACCCTATGTTGTAGAGTAGTTTTCACAGTGAAGGCTTGTATTTCGCTAAGTCGGTCCTAAAAAGGGTCCGACGTACAAAACGTTAGGAACTTGAAATAAGAGTTAATGACGCAGCAATCTAGTTGTGATGGTTGATACTTCAATGTCCGACATCGACTGACTCGCTCAACTCCACTGAGCCCAACTGGCCACTGCTACTACTACTTATTATCTGTGGGAGAATCTATTACAATAGAATAGGTAATGTTCTGGTATAACACCCTAACAGGTGCTACCACCCCGAGTCAGGGTGGACCTGGGAACAACCGCAATTAAGATTTGGTTCCACGCTTCTCAAATCCTCCAATCTTCTGATCAGAGGCCTTGCTGCTCGATGTAGTATATTGTCATACCCAGGACAAGTGATGTTGGCAACATGAAAGACAGTAGAACAAATATAGATTGGAATCTGACAATGATGATAAAAAGAATAATTAAAATTTATAGGGGTATTATAACACTGAGTAAATAATTATACCCCCCCCTAATATTCATATATGCAATAATAGTCGTAAAAAAGAGAAACAGCAACACGTGGAAGCAGCAAAGCAAGTATTATTTAGTATTTTTATATGGTGTTGTAGAAACAAGAGACATTAATGCTGAGTAAATTCTGAGTTTAGGGTAAAATATAGATGAGATATGGATCGGAATCCGATAGTGTATACGCAAATAAGCAAAGTTTTTCTTGTAATTTTTTTTATAGTTGCATGTCATGAGTGTACAGATAATTTATCTGGAAGTACCTTGGGTTATCTTAGCTCGAATTTTTGCTGTGCTAAGAGATAAATGTTACTGAAAAAGGGAAAAGGAGCTGAATTTTTCATTGACACACGTGTTGACGACGTGTCTGTGCTGACTGCTTGTCCGATAGTAAGAATTTCATGTGTTTGTGTGTAAGAGGAAACGTGGATTTGATTCGCATTGGTTTAGAAAGACCGAATTAATGATAATTATAATTGTTATAATTATTTTATAATAATTATTTATGACACTATATAATGTTATAATAATTATTTTTACACTATAATTAATTTTTATTTATTTAGTTTTATATGGACACAACAAAGTGACGGTATGAATATTTTTTTTTTTTGCATTATTTATGGATGCAGTAAACGTTTAATGATGGACAGGATCCTCACATATGATGAACAAACTTGAAGCAACAGAGAATTTGTCCTAGAGAAGTATGTTAAGAATACCATAGATGGAGCATGTGAATCACGAGGAAGTTTTAAGGAAAATGATAGGAAAAAGAAATGACACGTGTTTGGGGCCAGGAAAAGACAGCTGGAAATTGAGAAATCATTAACAGACATTTAAAAATACAATGCTTGTTAAATTTGGCTCTCACTAGACATACTGAAGGCAAGATGGTCAGAGGGGAATAGCGAGTAACTTACTTGCCTAACGAACTTGGGAGGGAGTTGTGTAAAGCCATGATTGCCCATTTCCTGAAGAGAACCAGCAAATAAAAGAAGAAGATTTGAGACATCTTGGTCTTGCCCCATCCAGGGCGAAGGCGCTTCTTCTGTTTTCTGTTAGTAAATTCGTCCGGATGTGGCATAAAATGTTTAAATAACAAGTCACGTTTCTTCTTGGCTTCAATTATTTAAAAAAAAATCATTATTTACATTATTCGGCCTAATGTCCTCATCTTTGTCGCCATATTTATCACAACGTTTCGGCCGTTGTACGCTCCGGCCTTCTTCAGGTGGTTGGCAGTGGAGAACTTTCAGAGGGAAATTAGCAGGAGATAACTGATGACTGACATCCATCAAAAACATGGCACGTGGAACTAGAACAGTCTACCTACCCCAGTGAGCGAAATAAAGGGTTCAGTTCGAAATTTCAACCACCTGAGGAAGGCCGGAGCGTACAACGGCCGAAACGTTGCGATAAATATGGCGACAAGGATGAGAACATTAGTCTGAATAATGTAAATAATGTACATAACACCTCATCTCAGAAATATAGACAAAAAAATCATTTCACCCGAAGCAAAGCGATAAAAAGCGACTAAGACACAAGTGGTTACTTGGAATAAAAGAAAAAGAGAGGTCAATAAAATAACTAGATTTATGGAGACAGATGTCGATTGCGCCACATTTAAATTCTTGAAGATTGTAGTTGACACTAAAACGGGAAGCCAGAAGGAAGAAATGAAGAAGAAACTAGATGCATAGAACTTCTGGTTTGATGTAATGGAATAATCTGTCACCCCCATGAGTGACTACACTATGGGTAGTAACTACCTATAAGTATCAATACACTACAGAGACTAGCTGCGACCTGTTCCAGCTAAATGGTCGAACTCTTTATCTTCGGGAAGAGAGGAACCAGGACGAGGCTCCGCCAAAGGGCAGAGTCTCGTTCGGGAATGTAGACTGCCCCTGTACCCGGAATATTTTTGGCCCAGCTTACGGGCTCGGAGAACCCACGTTAAACCGGCCTTGTGCCATATGAAACCCTCGTGGTGGGGTAGCTAAATATACTAGCTGGAATTTGTTCCAGCTGAACAGTCGAACTCTCTGCCTTCGGGCGGAGAGTCTCGTTTGTGGAGGTAGACTTACCCTGAACCCGTTTATGAGGGTTCAAAAAGGGAATATTTTTGGCAGGAGAACTCACGCTAAACCGGCCTTGTGCCACATGTAACCCTCGTGACGGGTGGAGGGGTAGCTAAATATACTAGCTGGAATCTTTTGAATACGACACAGATTTACGGGAGAACTACCGACCTTCAAATAGTAGCACTCACTACTGGACTGTACATCCCTGTTACATTTATTCTTATTGTATTGGTTTGTTACAATAAACCTTTCCTTATTTTATTCACCGTGTTTTTCAAGTATATATTCTTATTAGCACGGGGTATAACATGGTTACATCAAGGAATTTCAACAATGAAATTATGAGACCGATCTACGAAGTCTTGCGCTTATATTAGTCTAGTCGTGGTACAAAAGCGGAAAACCCAGTAGAACAATTACTATGAAAATATTTATAAGTCTCAGAGAAGCTACGCTACGGCGGTGGGAAAGTGACGGAAACCGAGATGCCAGGTCAGAATAGATAACATTGCAATTTTTTTTTCTATTTTCAAGAATCTATAAATATGTAACAGAAGGACCAGACAAGATATGGCAGCGGTATTCGATTCACGGTTCAATCATAAAGTTATAAATATATGCAAGATATACTTGTATAGTTGTCTACCATGGCATATGGAACTGACGATATTCAGTCACCCCCCCCACCACCACTGGGGCATCATGGTGCACAAGGCCGGTTTTTTAACGTGGGATCACCGAGCCCGTGGGATCACCGACCAGCTCGGACCAAAAATATGCCCATTGAACCCGTTTATACGGGTTCAGGGTCGGTTTACCTCCCCGAAAGAGACTCCGCCCTTCGGCGTAGCCTCGTTCGGGTTCTTCCCCGCCCGAAGGCAGAGAGTTCAACCGAACAGCCGGTCGAGACGCGAACGACTGACATATGGAACTGACAGCAGCAGAACGACTGATTGATTCAATATAATTGTCCCACTTCATGTCAGTGGAAAAGGTGAGACTGAAACGGCGTAATTAGTTGCTCTCCTGGAGGTTAGCACCAGCCATGTTGATGGAAGGTAAAAAAAAAAACATCTATAAGATTATTAAAAGTTAACAAGCCGTTTAAGAATTATTTTACTTTCCTTTTTGAGTCAGTAATCAGTATGATGCCATCAATGCATCTTATATTGCTAAGATTATATCTGCTCTAAATTCACTCTAAATTCAATCATGACAAGCAGTTGTACTATGAATGGGTCTTGTTGCCGCAAACGTCTATGGCGACTAAAGCTCAATACAGACAGTGAATTCATATATTCGTATCATTGCAAAAGATGCAGGAAGAACGGTTGGTTTCTCGTATCGCTCTATAAGAATTTGACTTCTGCCATTATTTATCTCTACAAGAGCTATATCAGACCAAAAATGGATTATTGCTGTCATATATGAGTTAGTGATGCCCAGTCGCCACTTACTTGCCGTTACTTGGTTCAAAAGCGATTAGGCAGCCTTCCTAAAACGTTCCTAAGCTCTCATTACTCTTTCGCCATTTTCATAGCAAATGTTCAGATGAGTTACATTCATTCTACCAGTTCAGGCATTCACATCTAAGTCCCGTCTACGTGTACATCGTGAACTCGTCCACATTCCGCTTGTATTTCATTGATACGAAGGAAGCTTATTCCCAAGTACTTTTATTTGTAGAACATATCCCAAGTAAATGCTTTTTTGATCACCACAGTCTTAACCTTTTCATGTCTAGGGCAAAGTGATATCTATTCTACATTATCCTCATTATATAAACTTCCTACCTTTACACACTTACAACTCTAACCCACTACTTTGAGTGGCTCTTTGGCCTTTGACATTGTTTTGGATGAACAGTAGTATGACAAAAAAATTAAACCTGGTATGCCTTCTCGTTCACTTCGGATCGTCTTGTATTTTTTTCTTTACTAATTGTAATTTTTTTTACTATTTACTAATAGTACATTGGAAGTATGGAATGTCGCTCGTCACAACATTTGAAATGAAAATAGCATTAGAGCAAGGAGGGGCTTGAAACGTTTTCGTGTATGGGAAAGGTGTTGCAGAGTAAAAAAATAATTAATCATATACAAGACCGCGAAGATGCTTCTGTACTCTACCAAAACTAGAAATTGAGGTTTGGGAAGCCCCAGCCTAGGTATAGCAGCAGTAATCAGTTTTTGGTTTGATCTGACTCTTGTAAAGGTGGATAATGGCAGGAGATGGAGGAAGAGAAGTCAGGTACTTTCTGGGGCGTTACAAGGAATTTTTAACGATGGATCGATAACGAAGGATATGAGTTCCCCTTAAGATTCAAATGAATATGGAGAGGTAAGCTACCTCTGTTTTATTGCTTTTTTCTATATTCATGCATTCTTTCTCTGTCCGCATTTAGTAGAGGTTTTGTTTCGGTTTGTGAAAAAATTGATTTGTTGCCAAATAATTGGCACTTAATAATGAAGATATTGTATTTTTAATTAAGTAGGATTTTTATATGACGAAATTAGATTAGAATTTAATTACTGTTAATGGATTTTTGCAGTCAGTAAATCTAAACAAACATAAAAAGACGCTCAATTGACAAATAAAACTATGCTAATAGACTGGAAGAAATGAAAACACAATGGAAGAGGAAGTAATTAACATATGGGAAGAGATTCAAAATTATATATGAGCGTCGACTCAGCACTTGATTTTTAAAAATGGCGTCCAACACATTCAAATATGTCTAAACGTTCATATGCGTCCAACTGTTCTCTCAGATCAATGTAGGCATTTTTAAGCCTTCAACCGAATTAATCCTATAAATCTTAAAGACGAACCTTCATCAAAACCTATTAACTGGCGTTATAAAATCACAAGTAGAAAACTAGAAAAGCTTGCTAGACTTCTCCATAATCTTAGGCACATAATAAAAAACATTCCTAAATGTAGGTATAATCAATGTAGTGGGAGTATTGCCATAATAATATCTTGGATTACCTCCCTTGCCTTATTAGAAGTGATAATTTTCGTATCGAGAAAATTGTTTGAAAATAATTTTTCTTAAACAGTTATTCGAAAAACATTTATTTGAATTGTAAATTGTTTGAATGAAAATTAATCGAAATGACAATTATAATAAGTGATAATTTTTCGAAATACCTATGTTTGAAATACATATGTGGTCTTGCTTTGAGAGGCAATGTTGATTTAACGCCCTTGAAAGATGGCATAGGGATTTATGCAGCAAGTACCATCCAATCGCCCCACAATATAAAAATTCTTAGAAGCTCTTAAAAGAAAATAGGACTTGCAAGAAATTCATATTGCAAAAATAAGAGCACGTTGCCAAAATAACAAGAACGCAAGAACTACCCCGGCGTAAATGGAAACATTTTAGTGGCATCCTTTAACAAATACACTTCAGTAGTTGACTATTTGCTTGCAGTATCAAATAACTTAAAGTTATAAGGATTTTTCTAATTAAATTGTTTTATTAACGATAATTGTATTTCGGATAATTATCATTTTATGTATTTCCTCTTTTATTTTTTTAAATTTTTATTGTAATAAAGAATTTTGCATTTCGAATAATTATCATTTAGTATAATTGTTTTTTCGATAAATTTTCCTCGAAACAATTCCAATAAATGCTTTTCGAATAATTGTTTTCTAACAATTATATTCGAACAATATTCACATAATCTCAATTTTTAGTATTTTTTTACCACGATATTTTATTTATGGTCCTGAAAAGAAACTCCAACTGTTATAGGCGTTCATGTATGGACAATTTATATATAAATAACAAATGTATCCTTTGTTTTCTTGATATGAATTTGTTTTCCATTTAACAGACACAAATAATGGTTTGGGTTTATTAACGAGCTGTATCACAGTTTACATGGCGTGTTCCTTTCTCTTTTTCTTCTAACCAAATTCCCAAATTCTACTACTACAATTATAGGGCGATGAAAGTACGGTGACACCAGGCGTGAGATATATTGATCATGCTGTTTTGTCTCAATTGTAGTGTAAGGAATTCACTTTCAAAGTTTCGTGATTTACAATAAAATTAGTATTTTCAGGGTAGTCATAAATTTGTATACGTTGAGTATAAGCTCATAGTAATTATGCAGGGCGTACAATGGCCGAAAGGCTGTGAATATGAATATAAGTATGAGAAGAGTTCGAACACTGTAAATAGATATTTTTGTATTTATAAATTCAGCTATTACAGATCATAGAAACATATATTTGTTTAACACAATATCCCTACGACAAAAAACAATCATATATTATTTTACATATTATGTTCTCCTTGACATGCTATAAACTTCATTCAGTGATTTCGTCAACTTTTAACCCATTCTTCTTTGACGTTACTTGCTGCAGACATTTGTTTGCAGAGATCTTCAAATGAAGCTCCAGAAATTTTCTATTGGCTTAATATCTTAAGAAGCTAGGAACCATTCTATTACTTTGGTATTTTTGACATTTTTTTTTTGTAAGATAGGGAGTAGTCAGCAGAATGTGGAATAATACTTTTTTGGACAGGTTAAAACTTTTTGGTTTTAACTGTAAAAACGTCTCGTCCAAGAACTTGCAATAATTTTCTGTATTTCTCCTGATAATATCAACAAATTTGAGGGATCCTATAATTTTGCTGCTTGCAATCTTCTATGTGCCGTATTCTTTCATGACGTTTACGACCATGGCTTTACACAATTCCATTTCCTTTTGTAGCTGTTAATAAACGTTGTCTCTTTGCTTTCGGCATCTATTTACACAAGATTATACTTTGCTTCCCTCTGTCCGGCATGGCTTCAATCATTCCTGTGAGTATCAAATTTACCAGGCTCATTTTCCTCATTATCTACCCTAGAAATTTCAACTGTCTCTTCCTTATGTCATGTATGTGCTCTTTTTATTTACATTTTCTCTAAAACTTCGGCATTGCTCACATGTTCGGACGCTAGTATTCCCAGAACCTTTTTGTAGAAACATATTTCTGTTGTTTCAAGTCACTTCTTCATCGATGAGGAAATTATCCAGCATGCTCTACCATATAGGAAGAGTGATATTGCATAACAGTTGAGTACTATTTTCTTTGTTTCTAACGGGATTTTTCTGTTTCTTAATACTTGACTTAGCTTTTGGAAGTCATCTTTCGCATTCGCTGTCCCAATGTCCCTTAGGATTGCATCAATTTACAATGTTTCTCAATTTGATGTTTATTTAAAAATTAGTAGTTTGCTTTTATGCCTTTAAGCGATATTCTGTATAGTTCTCTCTCTTTATATTCATAATGATAGCGTCTTTAAAGATTTTATTGTTTACAAATCTATGGGTTTTTTTTCTGTTTTCTACCATTTTACTGTGTCTCAAACCTCCTCTTTTATTATTCTCAAAGACGGTATTCTCTTCTTATCGGGCCAATATTTTCATTTATTTTATTTCTCCCTGATCTTTGGCTTACAGACATCACATCAGATATGCCGGGGGGTAGGAGGGTAATTGATAATGGCTCGGAATTGTTAATCGGAGAGCCGAGTTCCAATTCCAGTCGGGATAGGTATGAATTACCCTTTTCTCTGCCCAGCTAGGGGATACTTAGTAAGGCTTTTATCACTAAATCATTATTATTTAACCCCACCTCACTCCCGGAAATTCTTACAACCTAAAAATATTTTCTGACTTAAAATAACCTGCAACGAGTTCATAAGCCGTAGAAAACGAATCAATCAATCATAGTAGAATGTTACTTCGTAGAAGAATAGATTTTTTGCCCTTTTCTAAGATATTTTTCAAACATTCAGACGAAAATAAATATTAGGTGGGTGCAAAAATAATGTCGTTTTTTGACGTTCAACTTAACGTCAAAAACGACATTATTTTTGCACCAACCTAATAAATAAATACACTATTTAATAAATAAACGGATTGTCTACTCAAATACGAGTATCCAGTAATAAACAACGTTTAAACTGACAAAACAGTATTTCGGATTAATAAAAATTCATGACTTTCTTTAGAAACTTAGTCAATTCTGTATATAAATATACATGAAATCAGTGTATGCGTTGAAATCCTTTCTTGTGTAAATGCTGAAATATTCAACCGAATCCCGTTACAATTTGGGTAACTCTTTTCCGTTACATTACCTGTTTTAATAAATAAATACGCGTTGGATACAGAGTGAGATCTTAACAGATCTTACTGCGCAACATAAAAAAAGGACAAAGACGATTTTTGGCAGATTTGTAAAAGGAACCTTTCTTACTGATACTAGAGATCTGTGGAAAATGTCCCTTAGTTCTAGCAATCAGTCTATCGGCAAATATCAGTAAATTATTTAACGAAACATATTTCTAGTGAAAATTCTACAGTCTTCGATTGTTATCACTGAACTAATATCTTTGGAAAAGTCATGAATACATATCTAGTTATGAGTTAAATGACAGACTATATTAGATCTAAGTCGGAGTCTGTCTAAGAGAAGAAACATTTCGAATTCAAAAACATGGAGAAAAGAATGAGAGACCACTCCGGTATGATTCCCAAAATGTCTTGGAAATATACAGATAATAAAACAAAATAATCTCTGGCGAGCCATGATCGCTTACGTCTTGATGTCAGTCAATTATGTGCCATGCGTGATATGCGATCATGTATCTTTCGATACATAACTGACAAGGCAGATTTTTCCCGCAGTAGGTTGCCATTTCTTTCTGTGGTTTAGTTGTCATCCGAGGCTATAGAACCAGGTCTGTCCTGCTATTAGCTATAGCTTTTTGTGAAGAAGAGGATTCATAGCTTTCCCAAGTGTATTAGCACATAAGTGAATGTAATGGATTCAACTAGAATTCGAACTCGGATCTCCGAGTCCCCAATCCGAGCTGCTATCCATTACTACACCGTGCCTTGATGTACATGTTATAAAAAAGTTACAGATTTTACGAGAAACACCAGTTTCAAAAGACAGTAAACACCATGAGTTAAGAATACGCTCATTGTTCCAGCTCGTCGTCTATATATTTACAGAAAAAATAAACAGGTTAGGAACATTAATGATCTGCTTTTTTTTTTGCACCACTCCTCTAAGTCGTAATCTTGTGCTGCCGATAAAAATTTTCTGCTGTATTCAATTGCTTACAGAATCTCTTTAATCATTTAAACTTGAAAATATTTTTTCCCTAATCGTATTAAGTTTCCAGTTTTAATACCGGGTCCAATCGGATTTTTCATCTTTACTTTCGTGATGTTCAACCAATGGAATAGATTCGCGCGTCCCCCTGTGTCTGAGACTTCGGATACAGACGTTGTGATTTCCTATAAACATCCTGAAATGCCAACAGATTTTATTTCGTGGTTGGGAGCACAATGACACCGACAGATTCCAACGATCCGGTTTGTGTGGATTAAGATTTATGTTTAGTTTCATTGAGCTTAGAAAGTAGAGAAAGTAAAAATCGCCTGGACAAAGATTACAGTTTCCGAGAGAAAAAAAAATATAAAGACGATGAAGATGAAAACTAAAACAAAATGAAAGACAAAAAAGAGTGTCGAGAAACATGAAACACGAAAAAAGTATAGTCTGAAAATCATCGTATATTAGTCCATTATTTTTAATTGAAAGCTTAATGCTATTTGACCTGTTGTTTACGTAATGGTGTTCTATGTTCGATATTATATTAGGTTGGTGAAAAAATAATGACGTCATAATGTCGTTTTTTGACGTTAAAAAATACATCAAAAAACGACATTATTGCGTCATTATTTTTGCACCAACCTAATAGAATGATACGTGATCTGCACTGTTTTAATTTACAGTTAAAGTGTCTGCTTTGTTTTCTATATATAACTATCAAGATATTTACACTATTTACATTGTTCGGACTGTTGCCCTATTGTCATATTCACAGCGTTTCGGCCGTTGTGCGCTCCGGCCTTCTTCAGGAAATATACGTTGGAATTTCGAACCGAATTCTTTATTTTGTAGATTGTCCTAGTTCTACATACCATGTTTCTGGATATCTCACTTTCAGTTATCTCTTCTTTAGTAACTCAACTCCCAAAGATTTTGTTTACCTCTGCTGCGGCTAGGTATCGAACTCACAACTCTTTTCGTTAAGTCATTGGATTACTTTAACCAACACGTTTATCCCACATAGCCTAATTGGTTGAAGGAATGCAGTGACTTGAACCAAAGAATTGGGAGTTCAATACCCGGCGGGAGTGAACAAAAACTTGGAGAGTAAGTAATGGGAAATAACTGAAACTGAGATATTCAGAAAAGGCATGGCATGTGGAAGTAGAACAATCTGGACAAAATAAAAGCTTCGGTTCAAAATTCCTACGTAGATCACCTGAAGAAGACCGGAGCGTAGAAAGGCCGAAACGTCATGATTATGACTATAAAGACGAGGGCAATACTCCCAACCATGTAAATAGTGTAAATATTTACAATAACTCATTTACGAAGTATAGACAGAACTACCAAGATACAATTGTATATAGACAGACAATCAAAAATGCCGTTGTGCGTGTGTACATAGGTTTCGCAGGAAGACTATTTAAAAGTGATATTTAAAAGTAATACTTAAAAGCGATATAACAAACATTTAAATTATATAAAAGAGGTTATACATAGCTTCAGAAACTTTGTGTTTTCTATATATGGCGAATAATCTGAAGATAGAGGAATAAATTTTGGGTCTCTTTAACCCGTGTTTGTTATAAATCGTACCACTGTAATCTGTTAGATATTCTCGATATGAGACATTTTCTGTTTGTCTCATATCGAGAATATGTAACATTGAACATGAGGAAAAATTAATTATTATTTTTAATATGTGGAAATCTCCACTTTTACCTGAAGACGGTCGCGAGACCAGAAACACGTGTCGTAAAATTATGTAAAACAAAGCATAATATTTTTTCTAAATAAATACACATTACAACCAAAAACGTTTGCGGCACCTCTCTTCTCTTCTTTTTAATATATATATATATATATATATATATATATTAGTGTGTGTGTGTGTGTGTGACAAAATGTAACTTTATGGCATGCTATATTCATGGGTAAAAGTGCTAAACATTAGGGAAATGAAGTGTATAAATATAAAAATATAAAGTGGTTACTGAAATCGGCACAATGCGCTTCATGCTTGAACCTAATCTTCAGGCCTGAAAATTACATCCAAGCATTAAACAGTGTGTGGCTAATATATATATATATATATATATATATATATATTTGTGTGTGTGTGTGTGTGTGTGTGTGTGTGTGTGTATGTGAAAATATATAGAAAATACGAAAGAACTCGTTAGGTAAATAATCCAAAGTTCTTTTAGTATTTTTTGTTATTATTTTAAAAAAATAGTGCTCGATACAAAAAGTAGAGCATAAATATAATTATTTATTTAAAAATATGATTCCAACACGCTACATAAGAGGTCTCATGTTGCAAAACAAGAGCCGAAAACTTCAATATAATTATTTGAATTAAATTGAATTAAAGTACTAAGCTCTGTTCCTTCTTCAAGCGAAATTTTTTTGGAATAACTTATTTCTGAAATTTACGTGTTTTATAAGCTTATTCATTATTGAAATCAAAATTTCCATGGGAACTGCTAGAGCAATTGTTTAAAGAAAAAGGGGCGTAAGGTGTTAATAATTTGTATCAATATCTCAGTTACATTCACAGATGTCAAGTCAGGGTAAGGTTGGGGTGTCTAAATTTAAAGCGGAAGATGACATCGTCTATTCTAAGTGTCTATGGAGATTTATTTATTTTTTATTTTTTTCTGAAAAGGTTGTATATATAAAACTGTCGTAAATCGCTAACATTTGTTTTTTGACGACTTCATAAATGGTTATCTTTTTTGTAGGGCATTTAAACTATTTATTAGGACTATGGATTTTAAAAATTATTTTATTGTTTGTTAGTTTTTATGCTAATTATTCAATGCAAAAATTTGATGATGTCGGTAAAAAACCGTTAACTCATGTCTATTGTTTAATAGATTTTTATTATTTAGAAACTTGATAAATTGTAGTTTTTCATGTAGGCATAAAGGGCATGGGTCATCCCAAGTTTTACAAGTTCTAGTTTTGTCTATAATTTTCCATTTTACTTTTGGTGTTTTATTTCCTTCAAATGCCCAAAATATTTAGATAGAGATGTCTGATTTCTTTTATTTATATTATTGAAAGAGCACTTATGCTGCCTCCATCTGGCTTTAAATTCATTCTTCGTAGACCCAATGTAGATCATATTAGTATTAGGACTCTCAATTGATGAGATAGTACATTGGTATACCACAGATTTGACGCAGCATTTATTTTCCTATGGGTAGTCTTCTGGGTTTCTACAATCACATAATTTTTTACTATTTTTGTCTAATTTAAGTGTAGGGTTTTTATTAATACTATTCAGGCATGGGGGTTTGTTCAGGATTTTATTATTGTGTTTTTTTTATTATGCTTTCTAGATTTTCAGTGCAGCTGTAACTTAATTTTAGGGTGTTTTTATTAAAATTAATATATATATATACAACACACACACACATACATATATATATATATATATATATATATATATAAAAGTATATATAATGCTGATTTAATGGGGTTCTTCAATGTTTAACATATCCAAATTATCAACGAGAAGAGAGATTTTTAAAACGCGGGAAAATAGCTTTTACGGTATTTGCAAAGTTAAGTTTGGCGTAGATTTCTTTTTGCGAGGCATACTGCTGCCGTATGCGATAGTCAACAATAAACTACCGAAGACCTCAGATTTCATCTCTGCATTTAAGTATTGCATTAATATTTATGCTTACCTTTTAAAAGTTCAACGATAATTCTTCTGCCGCCACTTAGTTTAAAGTCAGTTTTTCCGTACAAATAATTATTTTTGTTTCCTGACTGGATTTTGATGGATTTCGCTGTTAAATTCAATTATTCCAAAATTTATTTCCAAGTTGTAAAAATTGTTATTGTTGAAAAAAATTCGTGGCAAAAAATCACGTAACAAAATCGTCGAAAACAACCGTAGTAATGAAAACTAGGGTATTTAAAATTTCAGGACTGGTGATCGGTATTCAGCCCGGAATGTTTTCAATTTGCTCATGGAGTTGGCCTGATTCCAAAATGGTATGATATGTCGATCTACGGTCTCTAGAAATAAAGTTGGAAAAATGTGACATTCGCATTTATTTATATAGATTATTTATTCAAAATGTAATCACATTCACTTTTCACCATTGAACTCCAACGACAAGTTCAGATTTTGGATTCCACATTTAAAGAAATCTGTTTTTTTTTTCTCCAAGATTATTTTCAACATTCTTTCTGAAAATTCTTTCACATACGAAATGTTCTCGTGATGGAAACAAATGAAAATCTCATAGTACTAAATCTGGGGAGTTGAAAGGATGCGAATAACCGCCAATCCTATAGATCTCATTCGCGTTTGTTTTGCAAATAAAGACTTTCCTGTTTACCAAAACAAGACTTATAGACGTAATGATTCTTCCCTATCCTCGCCGATCAAATTTGGCAAGCCTTCTATTTCATTAATAAAAAAAAAATACCTTTCATATTGAACCAGACACAAAGCAAAGTTTGCTGCGGACCTAGTTTCATTGTTGGCATTGGTTTCTCATTTTCTGATAACTAGTGGCAGCAAATCGCCTGCATATGTATATATAAAATTAGTTCAGCAGATATATAACAATAGAAATAGGTGTAAGACAAAGATGTGTCTTATCATCTTACTTATTCAACCTATACAGCGAGGCGATTCTGAAAATACTTAAAGTCCTAGGATTCATTATTGGCGGTCACAATCTTAACAGCATAAGATATGCAAATGACACAGTGTTAATAGCAGACAGAGAAAGAAAACCCCAAAACTCCAACAGAATGTAGTGATGGTTAGCGAGAAGAAAGGTTTAAACATCAACTGCATAAAAACAGAATGCATGGTTGTTAGCAAAAGAATAGGCCTAAAGTGCGAATTGCCAATCAGAGATACCAAAATGAAACAAGTATGGAAATTTAAATGTTTAGGAAGTGATTTAACAAAGAAGGGAAAGTGTTACACTAAAATCAGAAGAGAGACAAAGATGCATTCCAAAAGCTAAGGAGAGTGCTAGGAAATAAAAAAAACTTGGCTAGAAAAAAAGAAAGAAAGAAAACAGTACTAAACTGTCACGTGATATCTGTCCTCCTATGTGGCAGTGAGTGTTGGGCAATCTTCTCGTGATGACGTGGAGACTTGAATCAACAGAAATGTTGTTACACAGAAAAATTCTGAGGTTACCATAGTCCGAACATATGAGCAGCGACACAATTTTAGAGAAAATGGAAACAAAAAGGAAACTTATATTTAACATCAGAAAGAGACAGTTAGGATTTCTGGGACACATAATGAGGAAAGAGGTCTTTGAAAATCTGATACTCACAGGATAGACTGAAGACAAGGGAAACGGAGGAAAACAACGCATAACATCCTTAGTGGGCTTGAATAAATGGATGGTGAAACAAAGTTTAGGAGATATAACAGAAAGACAAAATTTATTAATGTCGATAAGGAACAGGAAGTTGTGGAAGTCACGCCCTAAGCGGACATATAAAGAAGAAGACTGTTTTGGTTTCTACTGACATGGAATACCCATTGTTTTAATCCCGATGCGAAAATGAAATGTTGGCATTCCTGGTTAAAAGAAACCTGCCACAGAGAATATAACCTTGTGTTTGGTGATCAAGAGAAAACTCATTTTCCTCTATATGCAGTGTTCCTTCAGGGCGTCAGTGATTATGGCTCTACCCAACATTCTCTCCTTTGTAGACTTAAGTAAAGTTTGTGTTCTTGCTATATTTCCTAAACCATGCTCTATCAACCATTTACATAAACTCGTGAGGTAGGATAATGCAGGGGTTTTTTTTTTCAATTAAACTATGAAATGCAATATAAACGACACACTGCCAGGTTGGGTAGAAATGATATACAAATTCTAGATTCTGTTACCTAAAATCCATCTTTAGTACTTCTATCGTTGGTTGACTCGTGATACATAGCGGCTAAATATGTAAATTATTTTCCGAAAATGTAATATTCCGTCGGATATGGGATTGATTGAGTACTATGGTTTTACGGCTTATCAACCTTTTACAGGTTATTTAAAGCCAGAAAATATTTTTAGATTGTAAAAAAAAAAATAAGGTGGAGGACATAATAATTGTTTACTGATAAAAGTATTACTAATTAATCCATAACTGTGGGGAGAAATATATATATTTCTGTTAGGGCGCACCCACCTTCTAACTAGTAATGGACTGGTCCTTCTTATATAAGTCAGCTCTGGGGAGAGAGTCAGCGTCAGCAGCCCAGATACTTTCCGAGAGACTGATCGGTTCAACTCTCTGTCTCCGGACGGAGAGGAACCCGAGGGAGGCTACGCCGAAGGGCGAAGTCTCCTTCGGGGAGATAAAACCGGCCCTGAACCCGTTTATACGGGTTCAAATGGGCTATTTTTTGGCTGAGCCTAATGGCTCGGGAATGCACACATTAAAAAAGGCCTTGTGCCGCATGACACCCTCGTGGGTGGGTGGCTGAATATCTCAGCAGCCCAGATACTTTCTGAGAGACTGATCGGTTCAACTCTCTGTCTCCGGACGGAGGAACCCGAAGGAGGCTACGCCGAAGGGCGAAGTCTCCTTCGGGGAGGTAAATGGGCCCTGAACCCGTTTATACGGGTTCAAATGGGCTATTTTTTGGCTGAGCCTAATGGCTCGGGAATGCCCACATTAAAAAGGCCTTGTGCCGCATGACACCCTCGTGGGTGGGTGGCTGAATATCTCAGCAGCCCAGATACTTTCCGAGAGACTGATCGGTTCAACTCTCTGTCTCCGGACGGAGAGGAACCTGAGGGAGGCTACGCCGAAGGGCGAAGTCTCCTTCGGGGAGATAAATTGGCCCTGAACCCGTTTATACGGGTTCAAATGGGCTATTTTTTGGCTGAGCCTAATGGCTCGGGAATGCCCACATTAAAAAAGGCCTTGTGCCGCATGACACCCTCGTGGGTGGGTGGCTGAATATCTCAGCAGCCCAGATACTTTCTGAGCGACTGCACGGTTCAACTCTCTGTCTCCGGACGGAGAGGAACCCGAAGGAGGCTACGCCGAAGGGCGAAGTCTCCTTCGGGAGGTTAACTCGGCCCTGAACCCGTTTATACGGGTTCAAATGGGCTATTTTTGGCTGAGCCTAATGGCTCGGGAATGCCCACATTAAAAAAAGGCCTTGTGCCGCATGACACCCTCGTGGGTGGGTGACTGAATATCTCAGCAGCCCAGATACTTTCCGAGAGACTGATCGGTTCAACTCTCTGTCTCCGGACGGAGAGGAACCTGAGGGAGGCTACGCCGAAGGGCGAAGTCTCCTTCGGGAGATTAAATGGCCCTGAACCCGTTTATACGGGTTCAAATGGCTATTTTTTTTGGCTGAGCCTAATGGCTCGGGAATGCCCACATTAAAAAAGGCCTTGTGCCGCATGACACCCTCGTGGGTGGGTGGCTGAATATCTCAGCAGCCCAGATACTTTCTGAGAGACTGATCGGTTCAACTCTCTGTCTCCGGACGGAGAGGAACCCGAAGGAGGCTACGCCGAAGGGCGAAGTCTCCTTCGGGGAGGTAAATTGGCCCTGAACCCGTTTATACGGGTTCAAATGGGCTATTTTTTGGCTGAGCCTAATGGCTCGGGAATGCCCACATTAAAAAAGGCCTTGTGCCGCATGACACCCTCGTGGGTGGGTGACTGAATATCTCAGCAGCCCAGATACTTTCCGAGAGACTGATCGGTTCAACTCTCTGTCTCCGGACGGAGAGGAACCTGAGGGAGGCTACGCCGAAGGGCGAAGTCTCCTTCGGGGAGATAAAATGGCCCTGAACCCGTTTATACGGGTTCAAATGGGCTATTTTTTGGCTGAGCCTAATGGCTCGGGAATGCCCACATTAAAAAAGGCCTTGTGCCGCATGACACCCCTCGTGGGTGGGTGGCTGAATATCTCAGCAGCCCAGATACTTTCTGAGAGACTGATCGGTTCAACTCTCTGTCTCCGGACGGAGAGGAACCTGAAGGAGGCTACGCCGAAGGGCGAAGTCTCCTTCGGGAGGTAAAACCGGCCCTGAACCCGTTTATACGGGTTCAAATGGGCTATTTTTTTGGCTGAGCCTAATGGCTCGGGAATGCCCACATTAAAAAAAAAAAGGCCTTGTGCCGCATGACACCCTCGTGGGTGGGTGGCTGAATATCTCAGCAGCCCAGATACTTTCTGAGAGACTGATCGGTTCAACTCTCTGTCTCCGGACGGAGAGGAACCCGAAGGAGGCTACGCCGAAGGGTGGAGTCTCCTTCGGGTAGGTAAAACCGGCCCTGAACCCGTCTATACGGGTTCAAATGGGCTATTTTTTGGCCGAGCCTAATGTCTCGGGAATGCCCACGTTAAAAAGGCCTTGTGCCACATGACACCCTCGTGGGGGGGTGACTCAATATCGTCAGCAGCCCAGATACTTTCTGAGAGACTGATCGGTTCAACTCTCTGTCTCCGGACGGAGAGGAACCCGAGGGAGGCTACGCCGAAGGGCGAAGTCTCCTTCGGGGAGATAAAACCGGCCCTGAACCCGTTTATACGGGTTCAAATGGGCTATTTTTTGGCTGAGCCTAATGGCTCGGGAATGCCCACATTAAAAAAGGCCTTGTGCCGCATGACACCCTCGTGGGTGGGTGGCTGAATATCTCAGCAGCCCAGATATTTTCTGAGCGACTGATCGGTTCAACTCTCTGTCTCCGGACGGAGAGGAACCCGAGGGAGGCTACGCCGAAGGGCGAAGTCTCCTTCGGGGAGATAAAACCGGCCCTGAACCCGTTTATACGGGTTCAAATGGGCTATTTTTTGGCTGAGCCTAATGGCTCGGGAATGCCCACATTAAAAAAGGCCTTGTGCCGCATGACACCCTCGTGGGTGGGTGGCTGAATATCTCAGCAGCCCAGATACTTTCTGAGAGACTGATCGGTTCAACCCTCTGTCTCCGGACGGAGAGGAACCCGAGGGAGGCTACGCCGAAGGGCGAAGTCTCTTTCGTGGAGATAAAACCGGCCCTGAACCCGTTTATACGGGTTCAAATGGGCTATTTTTTGGCTGAGCCTAATGGCTCGGGAATGCCCACATTAAAAAAGGCCTTGTGCCGCATGACACCCTCGTGGGTGGGTGGCTGAATATCTCAGCAGCCCAGATACTTTCTGAGAGACTGATCGGTTCAACTCTCTGTCTCGGACGGAGAGGAACCCGAAGGAGGCTACGCCGAAGGGCGAAGTCTCCTTCGGGGAGATAAATTGGCCCTGAACCCGTTTATACGGGTTCAAATGGGCTATTTTTTGGCTGAGCCTAATGGCTCGGGAATGCCCACATTAAAAAAGGCCTTGTGCCGCATGACACCCTCGTGGGTGGGTGGCTGAATATCTCAGCAGCCCAGATACTTTCTGAGAGACTGATCGGTTCAACTCTCTGTCTCCAAACGGAGAGGAACCCGAAGGAGGCTACGCCGAAGGGCGAAGTCTCCTTCGGGGAGGTAAACCGGCCCTGAACCCGTTTATACGGGTTCAAATGGGCTATTTTTTGGCTGAGCCTAATGGCTCGGGAATGCCCACATTAAAAAAAGGCCTTGTGCCGCATGACACACCTCGTGGGTGGGTGGCTGAATATCTCAGCAGCCCAGATACTTTCTGAGAGACTGATCGGTTCAACTCTCTGTCTCCGGACGGAGAGGAACCCGAAGGAGGCTACGCCGAAGGGCGGAGTCTCCTTCGGGAGGTAAACTCGCCCTGAACCCGTCTATACGGGTTCAAATGGGCTATTTTTG
Source organism: Acanthosepion pharaonis (assembly GCA_903632075.3). NCBI lineage: Eukaryota > Metazoa > Mollusca > Cephalopoda > Sepiida > Sepiidae > Acanthosepion > Acanthosepion pharaonis. The sequence continues at coordinate 158,749 of CAHIKZ030001580.1, read as the reverse complement.
CCGAGCCTAATGGCTCGGGAATGCCCACGTTAAAAAGGCCTTGTGCCACATGACACCCTCGTGGGGGGTGGCTGAATATCTCAGCAGCCCAGATACTTTCTGAGAGACTGATCGGTTCAACTCTCTGTCTCCGGACGGAGAGGAACCCGAGGGAGGCTACGCCGAAGGGCGAAGTCTCCTTCGGGGAGATAAAATTGGCCCTGAACCCGTTTATACGGGTTCAAATGGGCTATTTTTGGCTGAGCCTAATGGCTCGGGAATGCCCACATTAAAAAAGACCTTGTGCCGCATGACACCCTCGTGGGTGGGTGGCTGAATATCTCAGCAGCCCAGATACTTTCTGAGCGACTGATCGGTTCAACTCTCTGTCTCCGGACGGAGAGGGAACCCGAGGGAGGCTACGCCGAAGGGCGAAGTCTCCTTCGGGGAGATAAATTGGCCCTGAACCCGTTTATACGGGTTCAAATGGGCTATTTTTTGCTGAGCCTAATGGCTCGGGAATGCCCACATTAAAAAAGACCTTGTGCCGCATGACACCCTCGTGGGTGGGTGGCTGAATATCTCAGCAGCCCAGATACTTTCTGAGAGACTGATCGGTTCAACCCTCTGTCTCCGGACGGAGAGGAACCCGAGGGAGGCTACGCCGAAGGGCGAAGTCTCTTTCGGGAGATAAAACCGGCCCTGAACCCGTTTATACGGGTTCAAATGGGCTATTTTTTTGGCTGAGCCTAATGGCTCGGGAATGCCCACATTAAAAAGGCCTTGTGCCGCATGACACCCTCGTGGGTGGGTGGCTGAATATCTCAGCAGCCCAGATACTTTCTGAGAGACTGATCGGTTCAACTCTCTGTCTCCGGACGGAGAGGAACCCGAAGGAGGCTACGCCGAAGGGCGAAGTCTCCTTCGGGGAGATAAAACCGGCCCTGAACCCGTTTATACGGGTTCAAATGGGCTATTTTTTGGCTGAGCCTAATGGCTCGGGAATGCCCACATTAAAAAAGGCCTTGTGCCGCATGACACCCTCGTGGGTGGGTGGCTGAATATCTCAGCAGCCCAGATACTTTCTGAGAGACTGATCGGTTCAACTCTCTGTCTCCAAACGGAGAGGAACCCGAAGGAGGCTACGCCGAAGGGCGAAGTCTCCTTCGGGGAGGTAAAACCGGCCCTGAACCAGTTTATACGGGTTCAAATGGGCTATTTTTTGGCTGAGCCTAATGGCTCAGGAATGCCCACATTAAAAAAGGCCTTGTGCCGCATGACACCCTCGTGGGTGGGTGGCTGAATATCTCAGCAGCCCAGATACTTTCTGAGAGACTGATCGGTTCAACTCTCTGTCTCCGGACGGAGAGGAACCCGAGGGAGGCTACGCCGAACGGCGAAGTCTCCTTCGGGGAGATAAAACCCCCTGAACCCGTTTATACGGGTTCAAATGGGCTATTTTTTTGGCTGAGCCTAATGGCTCGGGAATGCCCACATTAAAAAAGGCCTTCTGCCGCATGACACCCTCGTGGGTGGGTGGCTGAATATCTCAGCAGCCCAGATACTTTCTGAGAGACTGATCGGTTCAACTCTCTGTCTCCGGACGGAGAGGAACCCGAAGGAGGCTACGCCGAAGGGCGGAGTCTCCTTCGGGGAGGTAAAACCGGCCCTGAACCCGTCTATACGGGTTCAAATGGGCTATTTTTTGGCCGAGCCTAATGGCTCGGGAATGCCCACGTTAAAAAGGCCTTGTGCCACATGACACCCTCGTGGGGGGGTGGCTGAATATCTCAGCAGCCCAGATACTTTCTGAGAGACTGATCGGTTCAACTCTCTGTCTCCGGACGGAGAGGAACCCGAGGGAGGCTACGCCGAAGGGCGAAGTCTCCTTCGGGGAGATAAAACCGGCCCTGAACCCGTTTATACGGGTTCAAATGGGCTATTTTTTCAGCTGAGCCTAATGGCTCGGGAATGCCCACATTAAAAAAAAGACCTTGTGCCGCATGACACCCTCGTGGGTGGGTGGCTGAATATCTCAGCAGCCCAGATACTTTCTGAGCGACTGATCGGTTCAACTCTCTGTCTCCGGACGGAGAGGAACCCGAGGGAGGCTACGCCGAAGGGCGAAGTCTCTTTCGGGGAGATAAAACCAGCCTGAACCCGTTTATACGGGTTCAAATGGGCTATTTTTTGGCTGAGCCTAATGGCTCGGGAATGCCCACATTAAAAAGGCCTTGTGCCGCATGACACCCTCGTGGGTGGGTGGCTGAATATCTCAGCAGCCCAGATACTTTCTGAGAGACTGATCGGTTCAACTCTCTGTCTCCGGACGAGAGGAACCCGAAGGAGGCTACGCCGAAGGGCGAAGTCTCCTTCGGGGAGATAAATACTTCAAATGGCCCTGAACCCGTTTATACGGGTTCAAATGGGCCCATTTTTTGGCTGAGCCTAATGGCTCGGGAATGCCCACATTAAAAAAAGGCCTTGTGCCGCATGACACCCTCGTGGGTGGGTGGCTGAATATCTCAGCAGCCCAGATACTTTCTGAGAGACTGATCGGTTCAACTCTCTGTCTCCAAACGGAGAGGAACCCGAAGGAGGCTACGCCGAAGGGCGAAGTCTCCTTCGGGGAGGTAAAACCGGCCCTGAACCAGTTTATACGGGTTCAAATGGGCTATTTTTTTGGCTGAGCCTAATGGCTCAGGAATGCCCACATTAAAAAAAAGGCCTTGTGCCGCATGACACCCTCGTGGGTGGGTGGCTGAATATCTCAGCAGCCCAGATACTTTCTGAGAGACTGATCGGTTCAACTCTCTGTCTCCGGACGGAGAGGAACCCGAGGGAGGCTACGCCGAACGGCGAAGTCTCCTTCGGGGAGATAAAACCGGCCCTGAACCCGTTTATACGGGTTCAAATGGGCTATTTTTTGGCTGAGCCTAATGGCTCGGGAATGCCCACATTAAAAAAGGCCTTCTGCCGCATGACACCCTCGTGGGTGGGTGGCTGAATATCTCAGCAGCCCAGATACTTTCTGAGAGACTGATCGGTTCAACTCTCTGTCTCCGGACGGAGAGGAACCCGAGGGAGGCTACGCCGAAGGGCGAAGTCTCCTTCGGGGAGATAAAACCGGCCCTGAACCCGTTTATACGGGTTCAAATGGGCTATTTTTTGGCTGAGCCTAATGGCTCGGGAATGCCCACATTAAAAAGGCCTTGTGCCGCATGACACCCTCGTGGGTGGGTGGCTGAATATCTCAGCAGCCCAGATACTTTCTGAGCGACTGATCGGTTCAACTCTCTGTCTCCGGACGGAGAGGAACCCGAGGGAGGCTACGCCGAAGGGCGGAGTCTCCTTCGGGGGAGGTAAAACCGGCCCTGAACCCGTTTATACGGGTTCAAATGGGCTATTTTTTGGCCGAGCCTAATGGCTCGGGAATTCCCACGTTAAAAAGGCCTTGTGCCACATGACACCCTCGTGGGGGTGACTGAATAACGTCAGCAGCCCAGATACTTTCTGAGCGACTGATCGGTTCAACTCTCTGTCTCCGGACGGAGAGGAACCCGAGGGAGGCTACGCCGAAGGGCGAAGTCTCTCTATCGGGGAGATAAAACCGGCCCTGAACCCGTTTATACGGGTTCAAATGGGCTATTTTTTGGCTGAGCCTAATGGCTCGGGAATGCCCACATTAAAAAGGCCTAGTGCCGCATGACACCCTCGTGGGTGGGTGGCTGAATATCTCAGCAATCCAGATACTTTCTGAGCGACTGATCGGTTCAACTCTCTGTCTCCGGACGGAGAGGAACCCGAGGGAGGCTACGCCGAAGGGCGAAGTCTCCTTCGGGGAGGTAAAACCGGCCCTGAACCCGTTTATACGGGTTCAAATGGGCTATTTTTTGGCTGAGCCTAATGGCTCGGGAATGCCCACATTAAAAAGGCCTTGTGCCGCATGACACCCTCGTGGGTGGGTGGCTGAATATCTCAGCAGTCCAGATACTTTCTGAGCGACTGATCGGTTCAACTCTCTGTCTCCGGACAGAGAGGAACCCGAGGGAGGCTACGCCGAAGGGCGAAGTCTCCTTCGGGGAGGTAAAACCGGCCCTGAACCCGTTTATACGGGTTCAAATGGGCTATTTTTGGCTGAGCCTAATGGCTCGGGAATGCCCACATTAAAAAGGCCTTGTGCCGCATGACACCCTCGTGGGTGGGTGGCTGAATATCTCAGCAATCCAGATACTTTCTGAGCGACTGATCGGTTCAACTCTCTGTCTCCGGACGGAGAGGAACCCGAGGGAGGCTACGCCGAAGGGCGAAGTCTCCTTCGGGGAGGTAAAACCGGCCCTGAACCCGTTTATACGGGTTCAAATGGGCTATTTTTTGGCTGAGTCTAATGGCTCGGGAATGCCCACATTAAAAAGGCCTTGTGCCGCATGACACCCTCGTGGGTGGGTGGCTGAATATCTCAGCAATCCAGATACTTTCTGAGCGACTGATCGGTTCAACTCTCTGTCTCCGGACGGAGAGGAACCCGAGGGAGGCTACGCCGAAGGGCGAAGTCTCCTTCGGGAGGTAAAACCGCCCTGAACCCGTTTATACGGGTTCAAATGGGCTATTTTTTGGCTGAGCCTAATGGCTCGGGAATGCCCACATTAAAAAGGCCTTGTGCCGCATGACACCCTCGTGGGTGGGTGGCTGAATATCTCAGCACTCCAGATACTTTCTGAGCGACTGATCGGTTCAACTCTCTGTCTCCGGACGGAGAGGAACCCGAGGGAGGCTACGCCGAAGGGCGAAGTCTCCTTCGGGAGGTAAAACCCGCCCTGAACCCGTTTATACGGGTTCAAATGGGCTATTTTTGGCTGAGCCTAATGGCTCGGGAATGCCCACATTAAAAAGGCCTTGTGCCGCATGACACCCCTCGTGGGTGGGTGGCTGAATATCTCAGCACTCCAGATACTTTCTGAGCGACTGATCGGTTCAACTCTCTGTCTCCGGACGGAGAGGAACCCGAGGGAGGCTACGCCGAAGGGCGAAGTCTCCTTCGGGGAGGTAAAACCGGCCCTGAACCCGTTTATACGGGTTCAAATGGGCTATTTTTTGGCTGAGCCTAATGGCTCGGGAATGCCCACATTAAAAAGGCCTTGTGCCGCATGACACCCTCGTGGGTGGGTGGCTGAATATCTCAGCAGCCCAGATACTTTCTGAGCGACTGATCGGTTCAACTCTCTGTCTCCGGACGGAGAGGAACCCGAGGGAGGCTACGCCGAAGGGCGAAGTCTCCTTCGGGGAGGTAAAACCGGCCCTGAACCCGTTTATACGGGTTCAAATGGGCTATTTTTTTTTAGCTGAGCCTAATGGCTCGGGAATGCCCACATTAAAAAGGCCTTGTGCCGCATGACACCCTCGTGGGTGGGTGGCTGAATATCTCAGCACTCCAGATACTTTCTGAGCGACTGATCGGTTCAACTCTCTGTCTCCGGACAGAGAGGAACCCGAGGGAGGCTACGCCGAAGGGCGATGTCTCCTTCGGGGAGGTAAAACCGGCCCTGAACCCGTTTATACGGGTTCAAATGGGCTATTTTTTGGCTGAGCCTAATGGCTCGGGAATGCCCACATTAAAAAGGCCTTGTGCCGCATGACACCCTCGTGGGTGGGTGGCTGAATATCTCAGCAATCCAGATACTTTCTGAGCGACTGATCGGTTCAACTCTCTGTCTCCGGACGGAGAGGAACCCGAGGGAGGCTACGCCGAAGGGCGAAGTCTCCTTCGGGAGGTAAAACCGGCCCTGAACCCGTTTATACGGGTTCAAATGGGCTATTTTTTGGCTGAGCCTAATGGCTCGGGAATGCCCACATTAAAAGGCCTTGTGCCGCATGACACCCTCGTGGGTGGGTGGCTGAATATCTCAGCAATCCAGATACTTTCTGAGCGACTGATCGGTTCAACTCTCTGTCTCCGGACGGAGAGGAACCCGAGGAGGCTACGCCGAAGGGCGAAGTCTCCTTCGGGGAGGTAAAACCGGCCCTGAACCCGTTTATACGGGTTCAAATGGGCTATTTTTTGGCTGAGCCTAATGGCTCGGGAATGCCCACATTAAAAAGGCCTTGTGCCGCATGACACCCTCGTGGGTGGGTGGCTGAATATCTCAGCAGTCCAGATACTTTCTGAGCGACTGATCGGTTCAACTCTCTGTCTCCGGACAGAGAGGAACCCGAAGGAGGCTACGCCAAAGGGCGAAGTCTCCTTTGGGGAGGTAAAACCGGCCCTGAACCCGTTTATACGGGTTCAAATGGGCTATTTTTTGGCCGAGCCTAATGACTCAGGAATGCCCACATTAAAAAGGCCTTGTGCCACATGACACCCTCGTGGGGGGGTGGCTGAATATCTCAGCAGTCCAGATACTTTCTGAGCGACTGATCGGTTCAACTCTCTGTCTCCGTACGGAGAGGAACCCGAAGGAGGCTACGCCGAAGGGCGAAGTCTCCTTCGGGGAGGTAAAACCGGCCCTGAACCAGTTTATACGGGTTCAAATGGGCTATTTTTTGGCCGAGCCTAATGGCTCGAGAATGCTCACGTTAAAAAGGCCTTGTGCCACATGACACCCTCGTGGTGGGGGTGGCTGAATATCTCAGCAGTCCAGATAAGCTTACCCGGTACATACCATTGGACTATAGACTTTGGATATTGTTTCATACTAACCAACCTTCGTTCTACTAATCACTCTATTGTTAATTGCTTTTATGAATATACCAGTATTTTCCTCTACAACTGTGTTTGTCTTGATTCATACACCGACGCGCGGGAAACTCACAACATCTCAACAATTTCCCAAAGGTATTTACACGTAAGTGGATATAACGAACCTGACAATTGGAACTCGGCACTCGGATTAAAAATTCCGAGCTATTACCGTCCTGGATATAACGATAAACTACATTCGTGTTCTGGGTAAGACGATAAACTACGTCCAACAGCAAGGCCTCTAATTTGGGGGTTTTGAGGAGCGTAGGACCAACTTTTACTTGCTGGTTTTTCCCAGGTCCACCCTGACCCGGGGTGGTAGCACCTGTTACGGTCCCAGCTATGGGCAAGTGGTTAACACACAAACTGGAGTCAAAACACTATGAAAGTTTAAAAATAGGTTTTAATACCAGAAATACTTTGTAGAAAATTATTACCAGCAATTTTTTTCTAAGAAAAACATTATTACCAGCAATACATTTTTACCAGCAATAGATTTTGGAAAAAAATATTACCAGAAATAGACTTTTTGAAGAAGAAAAATTTATCATAAATAGATTTTTGAAGGAAAAAATATAACCAGCAATACATTTTTAAAGGAAAAAAAAAATATTACCAGCAATAAAAATTTTGTCGGCATTAAATATCCCATTGAGGTTGATATGCCGTAAAACAAAACAAACCAAATCAACCAAACGAAACCGGGCTATTATTCATTACACCACCCACACATCCAAGCTTACAGCACCTGGTATTTCCAAGCGATCACCCGTGTAAGTACTGACCAGACTCGACGTTGCTTAACTTCGGTGATCGTATCGTATATGAGGTTTCAAAACTTAAAAAAGAATCTATAAACAGAGACTAAATATTGACAGTTCAACGTGTTTCTTGTTTGTAAGTAGCCAACTTTGAAAAGGGCAAAGGTTGTAGGCATTTGAATTCTTTCTCTTCTGTGTTCCTCACTCTGGTGTTTCGTGTGAATTGCTCTTTATAGTTGCAATAAGCCCCATCTCATCTTACATTGCCAAAATAAATAGTGTAATAGAGCAGGGAAGAGAGCAGAGAGGGCAGAAGTGATTACTTGATTGAAATACCACAGTGCTTCTAGTTAATGATCTGATTGGCGCCGTGACTGTTCATGGCGGATATAATTAGAAAAATGATTTACATAAATTCAATACTAAGAAGTTCAGTAGCAATGGCATATCGGTTCCCTGTTTCTTTCCATTGCTGTGCTGATTAAATAGAAAAGCTTGTTTCTGTCGCACAACTTTTAATTGCTCTTTAATGAAACGAAATAAACAGCTCCTCCATGTCTCATCCTTTACAAAGCTTAGCATGATTTAGCACAAGGCCAAAAGTCCTGGCGAAGTTCCATTTAATAGATTTTACGATATATTCACCTTTTGTCGATATTTGTTGTCCTCGTCTTTATTGTCATATTCGCAATAGCAGAGGTTAACAAAAACTTGGAGAGTTGAGTCACTAAAAGAAAACAACTGAAACTGAGATATCAGGAAAGGCATGGCACGTAGAACTACGCAAGTGGACAAAATAAAGGGTTCGATACGAACTTCCAGCGTATATCACCTGAAGAAGACCGTAAAGTACAACGACCGAAACGCTGTGAATATGACAATAAAGATGAATAAAACAGTCCGAACAATGTAAATTTACCTTTGTTCGGTTATTTAATATCATAATCTACTTTTTAATTATAATAAGGTCTATAGTCAAGTATCGGCCGTGTGTATCGTTAAGTTATTAGTTAATTTAATATTAGTTGGTTTGTACTTGTGTTTTTGGTCAACCATTGGTCGTGTTTAGAAGTATGCCTACTGGTAAACGATGGTCGTTTTTATACTTGAGCCTATATGTAAACGCTGGTTGGGCTTATACTTGAGTCAATACGTAATCACTGGTCTACTTAATACTTGAATTAATAAGTCTGGTTTGTAATTGACTCTTTAGGTTAGCATTGGTTACGTTTATGCTTACGCCTGTATGTTAACATTCGTCTGGTTTGTACTCATTTGTCTATAGGAAAACAGTAACTGTATTTATTATTGATTCACAAGGTAAATTTTAGTTGTATTTATAGCTGAGTCAATAGGCAAACCTTAGTCGTATTTATACTTTATGAGTAAATAATAATCGTGTTTATCCTTGAGTCAATAGTTAAATATTGTCCGAATTTACACTTGAGTTTTTGAGGAGCTGCATTCGCTGGTTCCCAGACTTCATGAGCTCAATCGCCCTACGAGGCTTGCATCCCACTCTCACCCTTTCACTGTCGAAACTCCTAAATGTAGCCGTCTCTTCTACTCCAATAGCTTCATATCTCGCACCTCTCGCTTGTGGAACTCCCTTCCCTATTCTAGTTTCCTTGAGAGCTATAATCTCCAGCTATTCAAATGTAATGTCAATCGACATGTCCAGTTGCCTTGATCTATCCACTATCCTTCTCCTCATCCTTTCCTCTATCACTCCTATCTGATCTTGCTCCAAGTCTTCTGTAACCTCTTGCGCCCTAGTGGCTTCCCGCCTTGCTTGGGGTGAAAAGCTTAAAAAAAAAAAAGTTAATGATTATCGTATTACACTCTACCAAAGGGTCTTAAGAACAACATGGACGATACACGTAAGCAACAAGGATTTTTTTAAGAAAAATTGAAACAAAATAACGCTTATTCGTAACATCAGAAAGAGACACTTGAAATTTCAAGGGCACATAATGATGAAGACTAGGAAAGATTTATTATGAAGTCAAGAAGGGGTTGAGAGAAACAACAAGTAAACAAACGAACGAATTTGTGTGAATGACTGGCAAAGCGATGACCGGGAAACAAAGGCCAGATGAGAAAAAAATATATTCTCGCCATCAGTCAGTTATGGGCCATGCATTATATACGCTTAGGCGATCATGTATCTTTCGATACATGACTGGCGAGGCAGATTTTTTTTCAGCAGTAGGTTGCCATTTCTTTCTGCGGTAGGCTAGTTGCCATCCAAGGCTATAGATCCCGTCTGTCCTACTATTTACCCATAGCTGTGGGGAGAGGAGGAGGATTCACACCTTTCCCAATGGTATTAGCACGTAAGTGATTGTAATGGATTCGACTGGAATTCGAACTCGGCACTCCGATTCCTCAATCCGAGCCATTACTCCACCGCCTCAGTGTCGCATAATGCTGTAGATTTGGGCTGAGAAGCGGTGAATGAATCTTTTGGCGAAATCCCCTCTCACCAAATTAATTTACCTGCCATTTGCAGCAAAAACCATTATTTATGTTAGGAACGTAGTGACGTTAGTCATTCTTTAAATCCAATACCTGTATCTCTATTCTTATGTTTATTATTGTAAAGCGACGTTTTTTTTTTTACGTGTATCTTTGCCTTAACAATAAACGCACATTTAAACGGATCTTTATTATATGCACAACGAAATCTTATGCGGATATAGTCAGAGAAAAGAACGCGATCCAGAGGAAATTATTTTTTTGTGTGTTTTGTTTTTTTTTTTGTTGTTTTTTTCAAAGCTTCTCCTTTTATTTCAATTGAAAAAAATATCTTTTATCCTCACCAATAGAAAAGATACATTGTCAAATACCCAGGAAAACAAATTTTGGGATATTGTAACAAAGGTCAATCTAAAACATAGAACATTGTAATGAAATTAATCTATTGTTATTTTTGTAAACTTTAATGGATTTGCGATGTCAGGTCAAATAAAAGTGTTTCTAAAACACAAAGCGCTTTAAATAAACTGAATGAGATGAACAAATATAGAATACTGAGTGGTTCATCGTGGTTAGCCACCTAAATTTTTAGATCATTAATAGTGAGTTCAATTCTGAGTGGATACTCCATATATTTGATAAGTGCAAAATTTAAGCTGCCATTTATAAAAGAAATACTCATCTGTAATGTCAATATTCTCGTTACGCGTATATTTATTAGTACCTTCTTTGTTTAGCTTTTGACGAGTTTTTCTTTCATTTCGTTCATGCTGATTTTCATCTTAATGAATTATTAACGAGTTTGTTTCACAAAGTAACAGTAATGGAGAAGAAGCTGTCTGAGTAGAACGCCCGTTTTTTTTACCAAAGGGACATGAATGGAATAAAGGTGGTTTGCTACCATGAACACGCCATGTCAGGTTCTAGTCGTGAAGGCCCGAGCTGGTAGAAGTAAGGGATGGAAGTAAGTAATAGCGATATAGCAGTGAAAGGCTGACGCCGTTTCGTCTGTGTGGATAAAGGTTTTCGTTACCCAGACGACCACATAAGCGCTTTTTGACTTTGTCTAGTCTGGACAGTGATATACCTTAATTACTGTTTACTATTGAAAGTACTAGGATATAATGAAAGAATAAGCTTTTATCACATATATAATTGTATTTTTTGTATAATGGTGGTCAAATTATAGTTTTAAATTATTCTCTCTGTCTCTCTCTCTCTATATATATATATATATATATATATATATATATATATATATATATATATATATATATATATATATGATAATATTTTTTTTTTAAAATATGATTCCTTCATAAGAGTTCTCATATTTCAAAACGAGAGCCGAAACCATCCAAATAATTATTAAAATTAAAGTTGAATTGAGGTGTTTAGTCCCGTTTCATCTTCAAGTGAAATTTTAGGCTAAAGTTTTAGATCGTTAGTAGTTTCGGCTCTCGTTTTTGAAACATGAGTACGCTTATGTAGCGAAGGAATCATATTTTTAAACCCAAAAATATTATTATAATAAAGCTCTACTTCTGTATGGAGCACTGTCTTCTTAAAAATAAATACAAAAATACTAAGGAACTCCGGATTATGCACCCAACGTGTTCTTTTCTATTTTCCGCATACCTGCGCACTTATACTTATACTTATATATATATATATATATATATATATATATGCGTAAAATTGTTCAGTATCAGGGATAAAGTGTTTGTAAATATAAAAGTGGACACTGAGGTCAACACATATTTGTGCTGGTCTGTTTCATGCTTGAACGATGGCTTGAAGATTGCGTTAAAACATGTAACAGACTGTCACCGCTTGTTGTTAACCTCAGTGTCCACTTATATATATATATATATATATATATATATATATATATATATATATATATATATATATATATATATGAATAAAATAGACAATAGGAAAATAGTACTTAGTCCTTGCCGACGCATTTCGTCATTCGAATTTATGAAGGGAAGCGATGATAAACAAAATCGAAATGTTGTGTAGTTACATGAAAAAGTTTTAAAAAACGCTCCTGGATATTAGTAACTTTTTCTTTTCTTTTTTTAAACCAAAGTTACTAATATGAATAAAGAGGATTACACCGGAGCGACTTTTAAAATTAAATTGTCTATTTTATTAAATTTTTCTTTTCTACAGATATATTCTCAGAGCTTTCACACACACACACACACACACACACACATATATATATATGTATATATATATATATATATATATGAAGAAAAATATACAGAAAAAACAAACAAAAATCTTAATATGCAATTATGCTGTATTAATGTTAATATAAAGTCAACGTGGACGTTTCGGTCTACTTTAGACCATCTTCATAGACATTTTCATTTAAACATAATTAACATTAGCACATATAAAAATTCAACACGAAAAGACGATGGACATAATGGATATATATATAATTGTATGTGTGTATGTGAAAATATTATGTCCATATTATGTAAATTATGTAAAAGCATTTGATAAGCTACGATACAAAATGCCCTTTAAATTGTTAGTTAATCTCGATCTATATGTGAAAGATAGTATGATAATCATTAATCTCGATCTATATGTGAAAGATAGTATGATAATTATTAATCTCGATCTATATGTAGAAGATAGTATGATAATCCTCAACATATAAGTGGGATAAAACCGCCTGCATACGGATATGAAACTAGTTAATGAAACTCACAAAAATAGTACGAACAGTTAGGACAGGAATACGTTTTATCACCGAAATTTTTAGGCTATACATTGAGATGACCCAAAGAAAAACCGTGGGCGTGGAATCTTGACAATGATGGATTGCTTTTGCCTAAAAAAAAATCACATGAAAACGTGTATACGGTTATGGCAGTAGAGAAGTCAAGAGCTTTGATGCTCACGCGAGCCTTCCTCTCCTAGATTAATTTGCATACAACGCACATGGAGAGTTCGCTGACCTGTTGACATCCGTTCTCTCTATCGTCCTATCCCTCCCACCGAACAGATGTCTACTGCCCATGAAAATAAAGCTAGTAAAAAGAAGTACGAGGAAAAGTGTCTCTCGAAATTGTCTAAGCAGAAATAAATTTTAAAATTAAACAAAACAGCAATTTTTATTAACAAATAACTCGCCAACAAAAACGCCTGATAATTATGCACCAACCCAATAGAAAAAGCACGTTACGACGGTGAAAAACTAATTGTAAAATGTTTCTATTATTATTGACAAGAATTAGTTTCATTTCACTTGAACTGATTTTTATCACAGATCTCACCTACGTTCGGGGTCCTTCCTTAGGAATTGCCGATAGACAACTGGAAACCAGAGACGAAACGCAACGTAACACATAGATACAGTGTAACCCGGATATAAGAGAGTTGTCGGGACCGGAGAAGAAGTCTCTTATATCCGGGTTTCTCTTATATCCTGGTTTGGTCTATTTTATATACATTAACACAAGCTCTAATTTGGGACCAGATAAAATCTCTCTTATATCCGGGTTCTCTTATATCCGGGTCTCTTACATCCGGGTTACACTGTATTACTTTTGATGCTCTAAGATATACGATTAGTTGCAAATAGTTCTTTATTCTCAAATGTAGCCCGTCCTAACATAGTTATTTCGAATTTAATCATTGCTATAATTACCCGGGACTACTGAATGATATCTTGCTCATAGCCAATTGAAGCATCAATATTTGCAGTAACTATATTTCCTTCGTCGTCTTGATTGTGATGGAAATAACATTAAAGCCATTTCCTCATAGAAATGAAGGAAAAGACTGACATTCAGAAGAACACGTATAACAAATATATATATATATATATATATATATATATATATATATATATATATATATATATATATATTCAAACAATCATCACAAGACTGTAAACTTCTCATTTCTGCTTCTGCGAACTTTCGTAGACAATCATAGCCGTGATACGTTCACGTATATTAATCAAGCGGTATACATGTAGAAGATAGATATGCCTCCTTCAGAACAAATCCATCTGACAGGGAAAGTCCATTTGTGGCTTACAATGACTTCAGCTGGGGCAAAATATTCATTAAGTGTTTTATGCGTGAGAAGAAGATGTTGCGAGAGATTATGATGGCACAAATAGTTGTTTTCCGAGATTTGTGTGTTGGCAGTCTGGGTTATTGTGTATTTCCCTGAACGTCAGCAGAGGAATGCAATTGTTGGCAAATGAAAATGATGCTTGCACGAGTGCATTATCGCAGTTATTATATGCATCTAATAGATGTTGCTGGATTTGCCATTAAGTAGCTAAAATAAGAAAATACTTATGCAGATAGATAGATAGATAGATAGATAGATAGATAGATAGATAGATAGATAGATAGATAGATCCAGATTCCCATGAAGAGTTTATTAAGCTAGCGATACACAGAACAGAGAATGATATATAGATGGAATAGGAAGATTATAACTTTAGTTAAAATATATATTATTTTAGGATAGCTAAAATAAGAATAGGCTTACGTAGATAGATAGATAGATAGATAGATAGATAGATAGATAGATAGATAGATAGACCCAGGTTCTCTTGAAGATTTTATTAGCTAGCGATACACAGAGAGTGATATATAGAAGGAATAGAGAGATTATTACTTTAGTTAAAAATATATTATTTTAGGATAGCTAAAATAAAAATAGATTTATGTAGGTAGGTAGATAGATAGATAGATAGATAGATAGATTCCCTTGAAGAGTTTATAAAGCTAGAGATACACAGAACAGAAAGTAATATATAGAAAGAATAGAGAGATTATAACTTTAGTTAAAAAAATATTATCTCAGGATATAATAACTTTTATGCACAATGCTTTGATATATTAAATTTTTGTCTAAACTCATATTTCTATCTAAGTAACAACTAAGATTGATAGGCCATGTAACTCAAAGAGAAAACAATGGTTGACGTTCCACACTACTTCAAACAAAAGGTTACGTCAAACAAAAGGCTATTTCCCCTATCAATACCGAATATTTAGTGGACTTAACCAAGCTGTTTCCTTGAAAACCTGTTCTAAGCCACTAAAACGCAAATGATTGCTGAATGTGAAAGAATATGAGAAAATGAAAAAAAATACATTAAGAAGAGAGAACAATAAAGGCCGAAAGATATTTCCATAAGTAAGAGGTGCGAGAGAAGAAACTGTTAACATAGAACTTACAATTACATTTAGCCCTTTCAACTGTAAAATGATGGGACCTAGCTGCCAATCTAGTACCGCACTTAAATTCATAAAGTCGAAGTACCAAAACAGGAAAGTATTTCTATTAGGTTGGTGTATAATTATCAGGCGTTTTTTAAACAATATTCATTATGAAAAAAGAAACATAACAGTTCAACAATAACATTTTTAAATGATTATTCCGGAGCGTATGATTATCAACACACATTTTTATAACCTGAAAATAAATTTAAAAAGTAAACAAAACAGCAATTTTTATTAACAAATAACTCGCCCACAAAAACGCCTGATAATTATGCACCAACCCAATAGAAAAGGAACGGCGAAAGTACATTACGACTGTGGAAAAATAATTGTAAAGTGTTACTATTATTATTGACAAGAATTACTTTCATTTCACTTTGAACTGATTTTTATCATAGATCTTAGACCGTCCTTGGGGAGCCGATTTCGAATTCCAGTCCAGTGCGTTACATTCACTTATGCGCAATTAACCTTGGGTATGCTATGAATCTATATCCTCCCTTTAACCCATGAGTTTAATTGTAGGACTTGTATCTGGACAAATAACTTTTATTATCCAAATAATTGTTAATGTAATATTCACTTGCAAAAAAAAAAAAAAAATATCTTTGAATCCAAAATATGTTTCAGCTTTAAACGACCCACAAAGTGTCGATGAGCCATAAAAAAACAAATCAATAAAAAAAATCAGATCGTGACTCTATGATAGTAAACAGTTTAGATAAGAAATAAATAATGACGTCATGACTCCTGTCGAAAAATGGCTACTGAATCTATTTCACTGATAATTGTCATGTTAGCATGATTGCATATATAATTCAACAGCAGATATTTAAAAGGCGCTAAGTTGACAACTTTCAGAAAATATTAAGCTTGTCACCAGATACGGTGGAAATGATATTAATAATCCAAAATGTTCAATATTTTTCACTTAATCATCGCCTTTTCTAATCTGTAATTTGGCGTCGAAATTATTTTAAAACAAGCATCGTAAAATTATCTTGAGTCATCTAAGTTCTGAGCTTGTCTCTTATGCCTGGTGAAGATTGGATGAGATTAGATCTACGTGATGCTATAGTATTTCTTTATTCTTTTAATATTCATGTCACTCCAATCTGCTTAGTTTGTCTTTGACGTGTGATTTCTTTACGAGGATCTTCTATAATTTCAAATTTCGGATAGTTGGTTACGTATACATTAATACTCGAATGTTTTAAGATATTTTATATCGGGTTATAATTCTTTGCGTCAAGCCGCCTTACGAGATTAAGGTGTGATGTAGCGTAGTACAACCTGCCACATGGTCTGGACCTCGGCGACTAAACTGGTTCACCCACCAGACTTTTCTAGTAAGGAAGGCGGCTAAGACACCTAACAGGATTAAATACATAACATGTCAAAGTCCGTGTGGAGCTTCTTTCCGGGCCAACAGCCATTCACCAGAATGGGGTAGACTGGATATATATATATATATATATATATATATATATATATATATATATATATATATATATATGCAACCAGTGATGATACGGCATCGCAGGGTGGAGGCCTTCTGAGTCTGAAGACCGTGAACCAGGCGGGCATTCAAGTTGGGGGTTATTGGCTGTGTTTTGAAGAGCAGCGGCGGTTCTATTAGGTTGGTGCAAAATAATGACGTACTAATGTCGTTTTTGGTAAAAAAAACGACATTATTACGTCATTATTTTTGCACCAACCTAATATTTGCCCATGACACTGCGTATGATGCAATACAACTCTTGTATCCAACGCAGATATATATAGAGAGCATACAACACCCAGCCTTGAGCACCTCGATGTGTTATAATGGTTAGAAGGCTTGTCTTGCTAGATCAGTTACGACTGAGTAGTGAGTTCGAACCTCACTTGGTGCCCCGTACTTTTGGCCTTGTGTCGCATTTAAGCCGCGCTTAGAAAATCACTTGGGGCACCCCGGCGTGGAGTAATGATTAGCAAGCCTGTCTCGTGAGAACAATTACGACTGGGTAGTGAGTTCAATCCACATTGGGTGCCCCATACCTGCGGCCTTGTGCCACATCTAAGCTACGCTTGGAAAATCAATAGAACACCCAGCATTTGGATGAATGATGACAATGAGGAATAGTATTCCCGTAATTATTGGTAATACCGGCGCTTTCATTTTCACATTTATTTTTTTCTCCATAGAGTTGCTGAATTCGTTATTTGACAATTTTTTCCATTTTTCTTATTTTTATTTTATTTTTTACAATAACTAATTCTGCACATTTTACGCATGACCCCAGGCACTATTTGTAAAGTGTATAATGCTAATAGATGAAATTATTGGTGTATTTCTAATTCATCTCTTCAAAATTAATCAATACTGATGTTCAGATATATTTTGTAGCAGTATCTGTGGTTTGGGCACCAACACATACGTGTCTTGGTGAGATAAATAATTGTAGCCTGTATACAGCTTGGGGGGAAACTCTTTTAATAGAATGGAAGTCATTGCAGTTATCTTTCTAACTATAAACTTTTAAAATTCATTCACTAATCGAAAGTGTGCTGGTCTTTCGTTAAAAAATTCAACAAAATATTGATTTCTATGAAGTTCAACTTAAGTAACACGCTAAACGAAAATAACGTGTTTCCCTTTATACATATATATATATATATATATATATATATATAGATATATATATATGTAAAAGTATAAAGTACATGTATCTGTTTGTGTGTGTGTGTGTATGTATGGAGTGTATAATGTGGAGATGATAGGCAAAGCTTATAAACGACGCGTTTCTCTTTATCTTTTATATACATTAAAAGAAACAAGAATGAAATAACATTTTATGGTTTCAGTGGGCTGATTCAAATTGCAACGCACGCTAACAACTCTACTATATATATATATATATATATATATATATATGTACACATATATATATGTATCTATCTATATATATATATATATATATAATACATATATATATGTACACATATATATAATATATACATATATAAAATATAAATGTAATATATATATATATGTACACATATATATATATATATATATATATATATATAATACATAAATGTAACATATATATATATATATATATTAATTACATAAATGTAACATACATACATTCAAACGAACTTTACTTATTTAACAGTTAAAATAAATGGCTAAATGTATAGCCGAAAGCGCTCGGAAAAAAAGAATATTCGGACAGTTTTTTTTATAAGTTATCGTCTGAAAAGAAAAATTATTAGATCGCATGCGAAATTGTATAAAAAACTAAAAGCACCTTGTCTGTCGAATTTAATGAAATGCGCATCAAAGGAGGATGGCTGCCCAAATACACACACACACACACACACACACACACACACACACACACATATATATATATATATATATATATATATATATATATAGTTAAGTTATGAAGAACTTGGTAATCTGTATGGGTAATCCCAAGGAGGATGAAATCCTGAGAGCACAATGTAAATCCAGAGCTAATATTTAAAAGAAAAACAGACCACTTTAAGGTACCATTACAATAATTTATTTCATCAGAGTGCTTTTAAAAGGACGCCGGATCATCAGATAGACTTCTTTAAGGTCGTATGGGTAATCCCAAGGAGGTTTTCTCCCTACTCCCCTCCCATTTCTATATATCATTTCCGTTAAGTTAGCCATCTAAATAGGTCAAGGTCTGGTCACTCCTCCTACCCCAATATAAAGTACACTTGAGAGAGATATGAAATTAAGCCCTCCCTATACTCCACCACGTCTCTTTAACTATGCCTCTCAACCGCCCTGTTAAATTACAAAAACTTACACTACCCATCAATTTTAATCTCATTTTTCGTTTCATTTCGTTGTTGGAAGGGCTATCTGATGATCCGGCGTCCTTTTAAAAGGACTCTGGTGAAATAAATTATTGTAATGGTACCTTAAAGTGGTCTGTTTTTCTTTTAAATATATATATATATATATATATATATATATATATATATGTAGATACACCTAGTGAGCCAGACAAACTACTCGTATCGGGTTTTTTTCTTTGGGCTTCAGACCTGCATCTGTGCGATTTTTTGTCGTCATAAGTTCATGTTTGTAGCTCTTTCTTTTTTAAAACCTTTTTTCCTCGAGATTGATTTGATTAGCAAATCAAAAATTCGAGGTTTTTCCGAAACGAGTCTAGTATATTTATATTATATATATATATATATATATATATATATATATATATAAAAGTGATAGAAATTATTAGGAGGATTCGATAATTATAACTAAGTAATTCATCAAGTCTAGAAGAAACGTCAACAGAATGCAGAAAGCACTGGACGGCCGTTTCGTCCTATATTTGGGACTCATCATAGAATTGAAACCCTGGCAGTTAGGTTATCATGTAATCGTCATACCAACTGTTCCAACGGGCCTCGGTGACGAAGAGGTAGCAAATCAGACTCAATATAGCGCCGCTCGCTCACATATTCCGTGATGGAACTCAACTGAGATTCTCTCTAACCATAGGACTGTGCCACAGGAACCACGACTACTATAACCAAGCCGATCAAACTTGAGCATTAGTAGCCGGTTCAAGCAAGTGATAGAAATTATTAGGAGGATTTTTGTATTAGTGTGTGTTTAAGTGTAGTATGTTATATGTTAATTTTATCTGTACTGTTTAGTTGTTGAATCCGTTTGGACAAAGTGCTTTGAGGTGCAAAATCCATTTGTCTTCATGTTCTTATAGTATTTTCCTAACTTTGACTTATGTGTCGAGTTCTGTTCTTTCAAAAATAGCGAATTTTGCATGGCTATTAAAACCATGTTTTGCTAAGCGGAAATGTTGTTCGGCAGGTAATAATCTTTAGCCAGGAGCCGGCTTAATCCGATAATTATTCATTTTGTAGTGAAAGGGCCATTCAGATTTCCCCACGTATTGTTTCTGGCATAGTCTGCATTTAATAAGTAAAGTATGTTATGACTTTTACAGATAGAGTTTGGTAGATTTTGAAAGTAGTGACTAAGTTAGTGAACGAATTGGTGTGTTTAATGTGGTAACAACACAGCCTCTTTTTTTTTTACATGTTTGGGAAAATCCTGTTGTTTTTATTCTTGGTCTATTACGTGTTACTTTATCGTCTGAAATTTCGTTACTATCTATGATTTCCTTAAAGTTCTTTGGTCTAATATATGATAAAAAGTCCGAGTTCCTGAAAGCTTTTAGGTATGGTTTCAGATGTAGTATTTCCCAGCAAATTTTGATTATCTGAGATAGTGGAAGTAGAGTAGAATTGAAAGTGGTTAGTAGTGCGATTCATTTGGATTTATTTTTAAATTTATACTTGAGGGTGTTTTCTTTGATGTCGAAACTGCTTTATTTATTAGTTCCCTGTTATTGTTTATAGCCACTTGTGAATTGTTGCTCGAGATTTTTAGTGTGTTTAGTTAGTGTGCTTGTGAATAGAGAAGATTTGCTTTGAGGTGTTATAGGTGGAAAGACTTAAAGTGTAGATATTTGTGGGTATCGCTAATTAGTGTCGTTTGCACTTTTTTATTTTTATCAATGTAGATACGGGTGTCTAGAAATGTTACAGATCGGGTTGATTTTTCGTGGTCGAACTCCATGGAGTCGTGTACCGTGTTTAGGGCCATAAAGAATTCAGTAAGTTTTTTCCTCAATGCCCATATATATGAAGGCATAATCAATATATCTTGTGTAGAACATGCAGTCATTACCAATGAAAGGTTAAATATGAGTATCCTCAAATTTGCCCGTGAAGATCGTGGCATATGATGGAGCTGCAGCGGCGGCCATTGCACTTCCTTTTACTTGTAAGTAATGTCTTCCATTGAAATCGAAAGTATCCAATGTGAGCATGTGTTCCATAAGTTTTATGATTACCTCTGGGGGGGGGGCTCTTATTTTGTTCTTTTAGTAAGTGCATTCCAAGGGGATTTAGATATTGGATGACGTGTCTGATGTTGGATTAGAGAGAATATATATATATATATATATATATATATATATATATACAATGTAACCCGGATATAAGAGAGTTGTCGGGACCGGAGAAGAAGTCTCTTATATTCGGGTTTCTCTTTTATCCGTGTTGGGTCTAATTTATATACATTAACACAGGCTCTAATTTGGGACCAGAGAAAATCTCTCTTATATCCGGGTTTCTCTTATATCCGGGTCTCTTATATCCGGGTTACACTGTATATATATATATATATATATATATATATATATATAAGGCGCGTTTTCCTTTTATTCATATTGGTGCGTATCTACTGAAATATATATGAAGTGCTACAAAAATTGTCTTCTCTGTATGTTTCAAAGTAGTCCTTTGCTGGTCATCAAATGTAACGGTAGTATGCACTACCCCTCAGAAACATACACTGTTCAAATTGGCCGTAATTTTAGGTAACACTTCGTAATTTTAAGCAACACACACACACACACATATATATATATATATATATATATTCTAAAAATAATTTGATTATTTAAATAATTGAAACACTGACACAGTGGTATGATACTTTTGTATGAAAACCGAACTTGTATGACAAGATAGATTTGTAAATCGCAATTCAAGTGTTGAAGTGATTATTTCTAAAAAAAAACAAAAAACAAACATTATTGCATCCAGAGATGAATATGAAAAAAAAAAGAATGATTCAAAATTTGTATATAAGATTAATATTGAGTCTTTCCAAAGGCATTTTTCCGTTTTTATTTTATGAAATTTAATAAAACTTTTTAGCATTTTTCATCTAAATACTTGTTATAGAAACTAGAAATTGGTTTCTCGTCGGGTAATACGAAACTACCGATGTCAGTCGCTCTAGGAAACAAGTGTATAACCTAGTCTCATCTGAATGCTCACCAACGCTAGGTTTAAAGTAACAATTTGTAATTAAATAGCAATTCGGAATTTTCGAATATTAATTAACAATTGTGCCAGGCCGTATCATTTTGAATTATGAATATATTTTTATACTCATAGAAGCAAACAGAGATTATGGATTTTAAATTGATTTTATATCTTCAGGTGCGAGAGGACATAATAGATATCAATACGGACGCTGGAATCGGAAAACCAAGTTCGAATTCCAGTTGAGTTTCTTTATAGCGGGAAAAGTAAGAGGGTTAAACGGAGATAACTGCGGATTCGAAGCCAGAACATTATCATTGATAACTCTCTCCTCCAATTTGAGGAGCCTAGTTACTATATTCTTAATACTTGACATAATGCAAAAAATATTACAATGATAAAATCGGTCAATAATTATTTATAAGTATTTATACTGGGCGCAATTACTAGTAATCTATAATATTTTAAATTTAGAAATCATATTTATCTTTGGCATATGAAGTTTGTGAAACTGTTTCTAAATTTGTAATTATCTTTGAAGCATTTCGCCTAACCTGCTATCCTCTCCCGTTGCCCCTATGAGGCGAGCCGCGCCGTTTTCGAACCACTGATCTCGAGAGATGAGCTTGTTAACTATTACACCACGTCGAAGTGCCTAAAACGATTTCGAACAAAGGGCTAGCAATTGTCAGATAATAACAAAAGGAGGGTCATGATTGCCTACGCCCTGAAAGGACATGGCATTAAAAAAACAAGTATTCTGTTCACATACGCTATTCAAATTCTCTTAGTAGCAACTTGTGTTTTCCCCTAGTTCAGAGGTTGGAATTTGACCCAACGAAAAAAGACAGGATTTCCAATCCCGATTCTTAATTGAAAGAATGGTACAGTATGGTCTTTCTGTTCTTACGCTCCTCACTATTTGACCTTTTGCCTTACTAATCTAAGTTTAATGGGTATTGATAATTCAATTGTTTTAGGCAGGTATTTTCTATAGACGTTTACATTACACGATAACTGCCATGTTCAACTCTACGATCACACACACATTGTTATGTGCAGAATTTTATTTTACTTCGTTTCATATGTGGGAATATGAACGCATTTTTGATAATCAGTCCTCCTCAATTTTTTATGCGTTATAAATGATTCCTCGCGGGATTTGAATTTTAATTCATTATCAGTTTGAGGCCCGAACCGACTCACTTTCGATTCATTTGAAAATAAATGATTGTCAATCTTAAAAAAAACATAAAAAAACGTTAAGAATACAGGGATATAATCAAAGTTTAACACAGCATGTTTTACAGGTTTTATTTTAAATTTTCTAGGTGATTTTTTTTATATTTCTAATCTAGTATTTAAGCGCGTTCATTGAATCCGCGTTCAACAACATTCTCACATTTTATAGGTCGACGAAGCCAGGAACATGTTAATAAAATCATCGATATACGTAGAAACTCAAATTTCTTTTTATACTAAAGTTCACCTAATATAAGGCCTGAGAGCTGCTCAATGTACGAGGGTAGCTGAATGAAGTGTGCGATATTAACATATGAGGAAGAAGTAACAAAGTGCGAATATGGTGGTTAGATAAAGATTGACACAAACTTTAAGATTCTAGTGTTCGGAAAACAACCATGCAGGAGCCTGTTACACAAAAGTGGCGGAGCTAGGATGGAGCAAGGTAAGTGTTGGCTCTAAAATGCAGCTCATCTAAACATTTGCTATGGAAGTAGGCCTGTGATTTTCCATCCGTGCAGAAAGAGGTTGTATTGTGGAAAATGTCATTCTCTACAAGGCTGAGTAAATGATTTTCATTCTGTCAAGACTGGAATGTGAGGATTGGGAAGCCTCAGCTGAGATTTAACTATTCCGGCAATAATAATAATAATAATAATAATAATAATAATGGGTGTTCTCGTTTTAGAGTATGCCCGTCTGTTAGGGTTTCTATCCAATAACTTTTTCAGACGCCTACCCTAGCACATTTGATTTCCTTCGACACTCACAGTTCCAACATGTGGCTTATATTGCAACTATATCTACGGCAAGCGAAAATCGTAATGAAACTCGTCCTGGGTATGACGATAAACTACATCCGAAAGCTAGGCCTCTGAAAAGAAGATTAAAGGCTTTGAGGAGCGTATAACCACTTCTTAATTGCTGTGGTTATCATTTCCAAACTGACTTGAGG
Organism: Acanthosepion pharaonis; assembly: GCA_903632075.3. Taxonomy (NCBI): domain Eukaryota; kingdom Metazoa; phylum Mollusca; class Cephalopoda; order Sepiida; family Sepiidae; genus Acanthosepion; species Acanthosepion pharaonis. Next base: position 134,425 of record CAHIKZ030001580.1, on the reverse strand, counting down.
AGGCAGCCCGTATTAACAAATTAGTAAACCTCCAAACTAGAATCAAAACCTGAAAGTATAAAAATACATTTTTGTAGTAAGAATACCAACAATATATTTATTTTAATAGTAAAAAAAAAATACCACCATTATAGGAAAAGTAAGAAAAAAATTGCCAGTAATATATTTTTAGAAAAAAAAATTTACTAAAGCTCCCCACAAATTAAATTTCGACATTAAATGACCCATCAGATGTTCATATGCCGTTAAACAAACCAAAACAAAACCGTAATGCCTCACAACGTTATCGGTTTTATTGTTTTATCAGATAGAGTCAGATAATTGTGTTCTGTATATGTATTTATTTGCATATCAAAGCACTGCTCTTTTTTATTTTCTTCTTTCTTTCCGTTTTTATTCACTCCTTCGTTTGCATCTTGAAAATTCCACTTTCACACAGTTCAAAGACTTGAAGGATCATATTTAATTCGTTAGTTCTCTGGTGATATACAGAACTACCCTTGGGAAAGGTATGAATCCAATTCTTCTCCTCCCAGCTTGATGGATTCGTTTCTTACAGCTTTACGGGTTATTTAAAACCATAAAATAATTTTAGATTGTAAGAATTTTTTTTTAGATAATAATGATTGATACAAATCATACTAATTAACCCGTAGCTGGGAGGAGAAGAATTGGATTCATACCTTTTCCAAGGGTATTTGCGCGTAAGTGAATATAACGAACCCAATTCTGGGCCATTATCCATTACACTACTCGCACATCCAAGCTTACAGCACCTGTTATTCCCAAGCGGTCACCCATCTAGTTAACTTCGGTGATTGTACAGGAACCGGTGTTTCGACTTGATGTCGCTGTAAGCGGATTGCAGAAAAAGGACCGTAAACGATAATAAGTGGTAAAACATTGTTTAGCTTTACAAAAGATAGGAAGATGTGAAGAGTCATTATTTCTTACATCTCAAAGACGATGAATGAAGTTTCCCTACTCGGTAGGGGGCTCTATTATCGTGCTTCTGTGGCAACAGTTTGTTCGATGACCCACAATCCGAACACTCTCAAACGGATGTAAATGAACAGATAGAGTACATCTCCATGGCATGGCACCTGTTCATAGGACTCTTTCACCATATTGCAGCATTCATCACTTCAGACGTAACGGGAGACTGCTTAGATGACTAATACGTCAACATGATGGACGAGCAATTCAATTTTAACCGAATCTCGATCTATAAAAGGCAGGATGTGTGTGTGTGTGTGTAACGAATGCACGGCCGCAGTTTTCACCAAAATTTGCATACACATGCTCCAAGTTAGCGGGAAGGCCAAGACCGACTTTGCATTTCCCAACTCCCATCGATAGTGGCAATGATCGATTTTTTCATGCTTCTACGGCAGTTTTCATGTAGTCTGCGGCCATTTTCTACTGGCCAGAGTGAGAGCCAAAAGCTGACTGCCACGAATAGGCAGGAAGATTCTATTGGCCAGCGTGAGAGGCAACAGCTGATTGACACGAATGTTAACTAGAATGCTAGCATTCAAAAACATCGATAGCTGCATTCGTCACAAGTGGGAAAAAATTAAATCTGCATGGCACTTTACTCCAATTGGTTCATTCGCTTGCTTAAACTCAACGTTGATTCTGATTCAGCAGAACTGGGTTGGGTGTGAAAAAGTATTTGTTGTTAACATTCTTTTTTCATTCGGTTTTTCCAGTTACGAGTTCTTTTTTTTTTTTTAAAGCTGATCGTTTTGTGTTCATTTTCTTTAGTTCTTTTTTCGTAACAGATTTAATGTTTAGTATAGAGCTTAGAAAAAATTCGCAGTGTGGGATAGGCAAGAAGTAAGGCATATAGCAGCATCAGCACGGAAAAGGGCACTCCTTTAAAGGCAAAGAAGGGCAAAAATATTTTAAGTCAAGTGATAGCGATTGCTGTATGAGTCGTACGATTTTTTAATCAAGTACGGGAAACGCCGGGCCATGCTGCTAGTATACACTATATCCTAACATGCATGAGGTATAACAATGCCCTAATCTCTATTGTCCGATGAAAGTGGTTAATAAAAATAAACTAAACTACTGGTAAAGCATTCAAATACAACCTTACCAGCATTAAGAAAAAAAAAACGCTTGAAACAACAAAAGAAAAAGAAACCAAGACAAAAAGACAAGCGAAATGAAGGAAGCGTTAAAAGAAGAGAAAAAAGAGAAAAGCCAGAAACCTATGAAGGTGCTCAATGGCTCTAGCAAATAAGCCAAGACAGAGTAGTAACACTAACCAACGAAACAGCACAGATAGTATATTCAAATAGTCATACTGAGAGTCAAGCAAAGCGATCGTCAAACAACAAGTAGTTCAAAATTTTATCTACTACTTCCTAACATACACATAGCATGACAATGCCCTAATCGATGAAAGTGATTAATAAAAACAAACTAAACTATTGGTAAAAGATCCAATTACAACTCTAACATATCAAAGACAAATGAAAAAGAAACCATGACAAAACGACGAAAGGAAGGAAGCATTAAAAGAAAATAAAAAATAAATGATAGAAAATTGCCTATGCAATAGCCGAATGTTCTCAATTCCTCTATTAAATAGATCAAGGCAGAACAGTAACACTAACCAACGAAACAGCAAAAAGATACTAGGTCCAAAGAGTTATTTCGACGTTCTGGGCGAAACTGGCCGATTAGGTTCCGAATCATGTTATCGCTAAAAGATACTCTGACATTAAAATGTTGCCGGTATTTTCTCTGAGTTTAAATAATTGATCTTTCATTGGAGTAGAAAAACTCAATGAGTTTTACTCGTTGTTGGACATCGTACGTAGCCATTTAAATCTCTAATGGATGCTTTATAATAAAATAAAACAAAATTGAAGACGAACAAGTTATGACTTTTTCTTTTTTAATTTGTGCGAGTGCTCGCGCGTCTTTCTGTGTGTGTGTGTGTGTGTGTGTGTGTGTGTATTTTTCAGTTTTTTCAGTGACTGCATTTTTTGAAAAAAGTATTTTGTTTTTTTCGCGGATTATTCGCTGTCACAGTAAACATTATTTAACAAGAACAGGGTATACATTACCAGACAATTTATGAAATTCTTGAATATTGCCTAAAACAAACGTGTTATAGGAATTAGATATTAAGTCTTTTCAGTTTTGTTTTTGAGAGTTTACGCATTTTTCTGTACTTATTTCATAAGAAAAGAGATAAGTGAAATGGTTCAGTCATAAATTAATCCTTGGTCATATGTAGATTATGGCATCGTTAATCCATCTTCGTCCTAATGAATTATATGCACTTTCATTATTTTTATTTAAAATTAACTGTTTCGAATTCAGAAAAGAGAAACTGATAGGCTGACTTATTGAAGATTTCAATGAGGCTGCTTGACCCAAGAAGGTTATTATAGCGTGTAGGTTAAACACTCCATAATGACCTTTTATAATGACACATGGCGACTATTCAGTCTTCAAGGGCGTTTTCACAGTTTTGAAAAACGATACAGTTACAGTAAGAGTCAAGCGTCTAGACACTTAAAGTAAATGGTGGAGATATAAAGAGTGTCACGGCTTAACCGATTATCGCACGCACGCACGAACACAAACACACACAGATATATATATATATATATATATAATATCAAGTATGTAGTGCAGTTCAATTTACATTTATAAGGTCTTTTTTAAATTTTTTTACAAGCTTTCATCTGTGCATACAGACATCATCAGGTATGGAAATAGATTTGTTTTTGTTTTTTACTTCCCGCTAATAACAGGACAGCGGAAGAATAGATGTAATCCGAAATATGATTTTAGAAATGTGTTATTGTTAATTGTAAAAAAATTTTTTAGAGCGTGCGGTTGCAAAGCTGATGTTGAATTTTTAAATTTTAAGATTGTGCGTTTAAGACCTTATGCAACTGGAATTTATAAACTGGGATCATAACATTCATCTACAGGTTCGGGGTTAATGTACTTTATTAAATTTGTTTGCGAAGATGTATTCTCGCCATTTATATCATTAACTTCTATATCTGTTTTTTGTATGAATGATTCATGTCATGTAAATTGAACTGCATCACATACTTGATATTATAATAACTGATCCGACGTACAATTTTCGGATAATAACTGTGACATTCCTCTATTTATTGAACAATTTAGTTCGTGCCACATTGACCGAAAAACTTACCAGTACAAAAGAATTCTCCAATTACCATATCTTAAAATTTAAAAATTCAACCTCAGCGTTGCGACAGCACACTCCAAAATTTCTTACGATTCACAATAACACATTTCTAAAAACATATTTCGGATTACATCTAGTCTTTCGTTGTGCTGTTATTACCGGGAAGTAAAAAACAAAAACAAATCTATTTCCATACCTGATGATGTCTGTATGAACAGATGAAAGCTTGTAAAAAAATTAAAAAAAAGACCTTATGCAAATGGAATTTATAAACAGGGATCATAACCTTCATCTACAGGTTCGGGGTTAATGTAATTTATTAAATTTGTTCGCGAAGATGTATTCTCACCATTTATATCATTAACTTTTATCTGTTTTTTGTATGAATGATTCATGTAATATATATATATATATATATATATATATATATATATATATATGTGTGTGTGTGTGTGTGTGTATTTCGAGACTGTCTAGGGCTGAAAGACTGGCATATGTCAGTGCTTGTCTGAAATAGACTATATCCACATGAGATAATTTTGGATGTTTTTGCTGTATAAAATGCCTGCGCTGTTATAATAAAGACATTGAGCTATCTCTGTGAATCAGTTTTAATATCTAATATTACCAGGATCCACCTGGATTATATACCAACGGATCTATTACTATTACTTGTACTATATATATATATATATATATATATATATATATATATATATATATATATATATTGATGCATGCATTTCCTTTTCACGTGGGTGTCTGAAAGCAAGAAGAGTAATTGATACTATCATTTTAAATTACTTCAAAATTTTACTATTGTTTCCAAGCACTAATTAATGTAAAATTAGATGCAATAGCTTTCTTTGAATATTTATGGATACAAAAAGGAAGACGAAGCAAAAAGTCAATGCATTGGCAAGGACAATTAAAAATGGAGGCAACAATACAGAACGAATCTTAGCGAATTCTGCATACGCGAGTCCACGCGCGCGTGTGCGCGCGCACACACACACACATACACACACACACACACACACACAAATTGCAACAATGTTAAAACGGAATAAGGCGAAATATATAAATAGAAATATTCGAGATTGACTGGAGAATAAACATAATAAAAAATAGAAGAGAATTTGGCGCGGTTAATATCAACTTATTTTGTACATATTTTTCTTGACATTGTTTTTTTGACTCTTTCATTCAAATCGACGTTTAGCATCTCTTTGGGTAGATCGATTTTTGTGCCAGTTTTGAAATTCTTAGAGTCTTGGAATTTGCGACTCAAAGCAGAAATTAGTATTTTTATACGACGAAACAATAAGTCTACATATTTTTTAAACATTTTTACAAGATAAAAATAGCCATGAAGGTCACGAATGCGGAAGAGAGAACCTGATTTATTGAACAGTTCAAAATGCCCATCGCCCGGTTCATCCTCCTCCTTGGTCTTTTGAAAAGGAGTAGAGTGTTATCTGCAGTCTTTTCCCCCTTCTTGCACTTCCAGTGGTCCCTTGCGTCTTAGTAGCACATGCTTGGTGTGATGCCTCTTATATTGTAAAACTCTACCTCGATTGGCTCTTGGGACTTGTACGGGTGAACATCATTGTAAAAAACATGAAAATGTCACTCTCTTCAACGATTCCCGTGTCACCATTACCAAAGTTAAAAGTTGAAAGTGAGAATGTCCCCTTCACTGTTGAACGCTCCTATTCTCTCACGCTATTTGCATCTTAGTGGATTTATTGCCTTGCTTGTGATAAAATTATTTAAAAACATAACGTAACTTGACCAAAGATGATCATGATAGCATGTTTAAGGCGCACGTGTCAACTGTTCAGTCACTAACACGAGGGAACGAAGATTATACGTGCTTGTAATGTTACTTGAGTATATACCAGAATTATTTAGCCAAGGATGTTTTCAAAACTGTTATCAACGGATTTTATACTACAGTTCGCCCAATAAAAGGCTCGTGAGTGACTCAAAGTAGAGGGTTACTGTTAAAATGGATCTTCTGAATGTGATATGAATGAATGAGTATATAGTAGAAAGGGAAAACTATTAGGATAAGGAGGATAGAAACAATTAACCTTTAACTCGAAGAGGTTTTAAATTATTGGGATCGGGGAAACACCGTTGCGCGAGTTTGTTTTCCAAATAGTAGTAGGACAAATGTGTTTATATCAAGAGATACTGTAGTCGACACATTTTGGGGCGGAACACAAACTTTATATATATATATATATATATATATATATATATATATTAAAATATGATTCCATCGCTACATAAGAGTTCTCATGTTTCAAAACAAGAGCCGAAAGCTTCAATATAATTATTTGAATTAAATTGAATTAAAGTACTAAGCTCTGTTCCATCTTCAAGCGAAAATTTTTTTTGGAATAACTAATTCCTGAAATTTACGCGTTTTATAAGCAATTCATTATTAAAATTAAAATTACTATGGTAGCGGCTAGAGTAATTATTTAAAGAAAAGGGGCGTAAGGGTATATTCAAGAACTTTGGATTATTTACCTAACGAGTTCGTTCCTATTTTCTATATATTTTTACACACACACACACACACACACACATATATATAGATAGATAGATATGTATGTGGATGTGTGTGGATGTGTGTGGAGGGGTTATGTCTATGTTTGTCCGCTTGAGGTTGATTCAATAAGTTCGTCGTTTCTAATCATTTTCATCTCTTTTGATTTGAAATTTCCCTCTATAATGTACGATCAATGTGCTAAATGGAGAAGTGTTAGGTTAAGTGCATTGACAGGGAAGGCTTCACCAGGATTGTTCACCGATTTTAAATGATTTACCTTCCAAGTGCCAGAGGCAGAGAAGAATTATAACAACAAAAGAATCCCTTCAAATAACGCATTTAGTTATTACTTAATTCATCAATCATTTTGCCAGTTTATTCATTTGTGAGATTCAAGAAATTGTATCCTGTCAAAAGCAAATGTTTTAAAACATGCGTTTTATTTTATCAAATTTAACTAGAGGTTAAGTTTTCTTTATGTGTTTAATTAGATAGAAAGTTGTTTCGCTTTGCCATTGGTATGTTTTATTTTAAAATACAAAATTTATAAGTCTAAAGCAATATAAAAAAATTTTTAATGTGATTTGAAGAAAGGCGATTTATTTAATATTTAAAAAATGCTATTATGACACTAAGACATTAACACAGAATGGGGAGTATGTGATACTTCAAGTCTTTCGTATTTGATGGCTGGTAGATGCGGTCTTTGAAGTCGTCTCTTCTAAGAGACTTGACTGAAGGGAAAGATAAGAATAAATAAACAAATGAGGAGCTTTAAGGTTAAGTAACTAACATTTCAAAGTGAATTTCTCTATTTTTCGCCACATTTAATTCTGCACTTGTTACGTTAGTTCCGCCTGAAGGAAATTGAGAACTGATCCATCTTTCTGTAACTATGATTTGCCGGCTGCTGGGAGGTAGACGTTTCATCGAGACTAAAAACTCACTCAATACAAGGCCACTCAAGGTAGAGGCTTGCTGAATGATGTTTTATGGACATAGGAGGACGAAGAAAGAAGTGAAAATTATGAAGATATGTAGGATAAATAACGGTTTACACTAGACTTGATGAGCTTATATTCATAGTGATCGAAGAAGCATCATTTCAGGAATCTGTTCTCCAAAGCAGTAGTCTATGGGAATAAGCTATCTGGATGAAACTCCTTCCTTACTATTGGAATACAAAGAGAATGAGGCTCATTAGTCCTTGTGCATATTTCATGGTGGGTTTTAGCTGTAAATGTCTGAACTGGTGTAAGTAAGGAATGTAGATTATATGAATATTTTATATTTAAATAACGACAGAGGTTAGCGAAGTTTCATTTGTGGGAAAGGAGTAAAGTGTAGAAAATATTTAATCACCAACAAGGCTGCGTAGATGCTTTTGAATTCTATCAAGGCTGGAAAAAGTAGATGGAGCATCCCAAATACGGCAGCAATATTCCATTTTTAGTCTGATTTGACTCTTGTAAAGATAATGCATGGCAGGTAGATTATGATAAGAAAACAACCATTTTTCTAACATCTACAGATCGCATGCATGAGTTCTGCTTTGTTTGTTTTCATTTGTTTTACAGCATATCAACCTCAATGGCTTATTTAATGCCGACATCTTTATTGCTGGTAATATTTTTTCCAAAAATGTATTTCTGGTAATACTCTTCTCCTCAAAATGCATTACTGGTAATATTTTTTTCCTTTAAAATGTAGTGCTGGTAATATTTTTCTTCGAAAAAACATTGCTGGTAATTTTTTTCTTCAAAAATATATTGCTATTAATATTTTTCCTCAAAAATGTGTGGCTGGTAGTATTTACTTCCTTCAATAATGTATTGCTGGTAATAATTTTTCCTTCGAAAAAATTATTGCTGGTATTAAAACCTACTTTTACACTTTCATAGTGTTTTGAGTCCTTAACTATTTGCCCATAGCTGGGACCCTAACAGAAGCTACCACTCCGGGTCAGAGGGCACCTAAGAACACCAGCAATTAAGAGGTGGTTCCACGCTCCTCAAAGCCTCCTGACCAGAGGCCTTGCTGTTGGGCGTAGTTTATCGTCTTATCCAGGATGCGGATGTAGTTTATCGTCAGGACGTGCTTGTGGTCTGCAGTCAACCTGAATTAACATACACGTTCTCTTTCAGAGTGCAACTATTCATCGAGACTGAATGCAGTCTCTGCTCAGTGATGTCGAAATGTTATCAGCTGTTTTTTTTTTTTTGAGGGGGTATAGAAAGTTAGATACATTTCATTTATCATTGTGTTTCCTAACTGTAACGCTGTACATTGAGGAGTCCTCGAGCTTTCTATGGGGTGAAATTTAGTAAAAAATACCATACGCCGAGCGGGGTTTAATGATGAAGAAAAGCATACTCCGCTCATTAAATCTTATATTAGGCCATCTACAATTGTTATTGGTACCATTTGATCCGATACTATCACATGGTCTGGTCGTCATGATTACTACATCCGGGACAGGAAGGCCTCTGTTCGGAAGGTTTTGAGGATCGTGGAATCATCTCTTAAATGCTGCTCTTCCCAGGTTCATCCTGACTCAGGTTGGAAGGACATGTTACAGTCCCAACTATGGGCAAATAATAAACCCCCAAACAAAAAACAAAACCCTGTCAAAATATAAAACATACATTTTTATAGTAAAAATACCAGTAATACATCTTCATAGTAAAACAATTACCAGCAATGCATTTTTAGCCCAAAAATATTATCAGCAATTTGTAAAAGAAATTACTAATATTCTCAAGAAAATTAAATCTCGGCATTAAATGACCCATAAGGTGTCGATACGCCGCTAAACAAACAAGCTCGTCAGCGATTAAACCGATTTCCTCATTAGGCTTTTCTAGTGTGGTGAGTTGCTAAACACCTACCAGGATAAAAGAAAAACCTTGTCAAAGGACGGATGAAACTTCTTGTGGGATTAACGGCCATTGAGCACGATGCGGGTAGACTGGACTCCATAGCTATTGATGCGACACGGCATCACTGGGTAGAGGTCAACCTAGACTAAAGTCTGTGGTTTGATCTGGAGAGGTATGGGCTCCATCAGGACTACTCGTTACGCATGAATGAATACCTCTCCGGCTTTCAACCCAGATATACGAAGGGGACTGGTTAAGGTGCTCAGCAACCTTCCGACCACACCTGATCATGGAAATGATGAGGATTTTTATTGATGACGATGACGATTTTTTGTTCATTTTATTTTTTCTTATTTCCTTAAATTCATTCATTTGTAGTTTTATTTAATGGATTCCTTGATGCAATATATAAACGAATGCCGTCTCAAGTTGCGCAATTTTTTTCATGTCCGAATAATTTTAAGAATTTCCTTATAAATGATCTATTACTTACCGACTGACCGCGATCTATTCTAAACTTGATTTTACTGTTTAATAAATTCTCTAATGTCCATTGACATTCTTAAAGCCAAATATAAACATAAGCGTACCTAGATTTAAAATATCTCCTTGCTTTTTTGATTATCCGTTCATAACTTTACACATTGTATTTAATCCAGTTATTTTCTTTCTTTTTTTTTTTTTTTAATACAAAAGTCGATTAATCATGGCGGAATTGTTTTTCTTCCATGCTTTGAATTATTTCTAATGATAGATTAGTTGCAGAAAATGATTTCAAAAGTATTTGATTGCCCTGCAGGCGTCCTTTTCCTTTTTAGATATGCCTTCTAACATGATTAATCCTGACCTGGCATCTCGGCTTCAGTCATTGTTCCTACTGTTATAATTTAGTTTCTCTGCCTTTTCTAAAAATGTTTTCATGGTAATTGTTCTGGTACCTAGACTTTATGAATTTCAGCGCAATACTAGATTGGCGGTAAGGTCTCACCATTTTATATTTGGAATTGTTAGACGTAACCGTAACTTCCATGGTAACAGTTTCTTCAATCGCATTTTCATGATGAACATTTTTACCTGGTGGCTCGACTACAAGAATTTAAGTCTTCTACTAAATTGGCAACTAAGTTTCACCGTTTTACTGTTGAACTAGCTAGATGCAACCGCCACTTCTACTCTAACAGTTTCTTTTCTCGTATTTCTTACCTGTGGAACACCCTTTCGATTACTTGCTTCCCTGATAACTCCAGTCTTCAAAAATCAACGTCACTCGCTATCTGTCTTCTTGAATACTAATCTTTATTTTACCTTTCCTCAATCCTCGTCATTAAAATCTTCTCATTCCATTTCACTCCCTGTAACCCTATGTGTTTTAATGCCTATAGATTTGCTTGGAGTGAGACACTATAAAAAACACAATACCAAGAAGCCTTACTTTATATAGATTGTCTCTGTTAACATTTATATAGTGATTTTCCAAGTGCAGCTTGCATGTGGCACAAGGCCGAAAGTAAGGGGCACCCAGTGAAGATTGTACTCACTACTCATTCGTAATTGTTCTAGCGTGACAAGCTTGCTAACCATTACACCGTCTCGAGGTGCCCAGCCATATATATAGTGATTTTCCAAGCGTAGTTTAGATGTGGCACAAGGCCGAAAGTATGGGGCACCCAGTATGGATCGAACTCACTACTCAGTCGTAATTGTTCTAGCGAGACAAGCTTGCTAACCATTACACCACTTCGGGGTGCCCTTGTTAATATTTATATATAGCTGTTTGAATAATCTTTTGCTTCCAGGTCAACTTTGATCTTCAGTAATTTAAATGCAATGTCAATCGTTATTTTCTCTCTCCTCAATAGTTGTTTTTCTTATATTTTCTAACACTCAGTAACCCCTTGCGTCCTCGTGGTTTTATTGCTTCGGGTGAAGTGACTTTTAGTTTCCATTTTTCTTAAAAAAGAAAGAAAATACAACCATGAAAATCATCATCATCATCATCATGACCAGTTGTAGTCGTAGGGTTGCTGCACAGGTGAGCACCTGACAAGTCCCCACCACGTGACTTTGCTAAAATAGAATGGGTATTCATTCGTGTGGAGCGTGTCTTGGGCAGGTAGACCTGGCGTTACTCATCCCTCTCTGAAATTCTGTGTTGCTCACGCGCACCTTCCATGGTATTCTCAGAATCCTCCTGTAAAACCATATTCCTGTTTCCACTAGTTTTCGATTCTCTTCACAGTAACACATACTTACATAAAATGCATGTCGTTAATTACATCACTAATGACATGTCCGGAAATCGCTTGATGTGACCAACTGAGTACACAATATTAAGTGCGGATGTGTATTTTATTAGTGAACTCATATACGTATAAAGCAATCAACAAGGGTTCGCTGCTTTATTCTCGCCCTGCATTTTTAGTGTAGTCCAAAGTCTTCTGAAGACTTGCCTTTTGTTCAATGTCTCTTAATTTATTCTACGTCAGATTGAATATTAAGAAAAAGCTGAACAGTGATTTTTGTTGTGTATTTCTACCCCTAGCATTAAAACAATAATTCGCAGTACGTTGAACAGTCTGTATTATTACACTGACGCCTGACAGTCCAATTGATATTAAAAATTATTTCTTTTTGTCCAATGTAAACGCCTGTTCGGCTGATAACATATCAAATGGTTACGGCTTGACTTAGTTGGGGCGAACACTTTGGGGGGGGGGTATGTTTGCATCAGATCTAGTGATGTTTTCCGGCTGTCACCGTCGTTAAACACATCGCTGAACAATAACAATGCGCTGTCGCTGTGGTTGAACAGTTTTGGTGCTGATACAAGTTTAGGCTATCATGTGTTCTCGGCTTGAGACATACTTGTTATCGACGAGAGTTGTTCGTATCGGTGAAGGCTTCAGTGAGTACTAAACAATCTTTTTGTTATTCTGTTGATGCAGTTTTAATGCTGATGTCTAAACGAAGTAATGATCCTTCCAGAACTGAGGTTGCCAGGCGAGGAATATCCCACAGCTGGGTCGACAAGTAGGTGATAAGGTTTGCGCTAAATAGTTAAGCTGATTAGCTATCACGGTATATTTAATCGACAAATACAGAAAGAAATATACCTACGTTTCATAGACTACACAAAAAATCATTTGATAAGGTAAGATACAAATATCTATTTTCACAGCTTCAAAAACTTGATTTATGTCAGAAGAACATTATATTAAACTTGGACATTTACTGCAAACGCCCAGCCTGTATACAGAAGCAATAGGATGAGATGAAATTGTTGTGGATTCCGAGATGAAATCCGGTACCAATAAATAACACACGCCAAGAATGAATATAGGAAAATAATGTATTAACGTAATAATACAACTGGTAATGCAGGTTAGTAGTTCCAGGAGTACGGGTTAGTAGCAAAATATCTATACAGTCTTTGGTATTGAAGTATCGCTGTGACTCTTGCTCGCTACGTTCGTTCTGTCTTTCTGTTACCTTCAACCTTTCACTCTCCCTCTTCGGTCTATCTGTCGGATCTTCACGTAGCAGTAGTATATGTATATACTGGGTGAGTCCATTTGTGTAAAAAGGGGAGGACCCCTCAACAGAAATACAAAAAATAAGGGCATAAGGCAAAGGTGCATCTTTTCACGAAATTTAATCAGCCAAAAAGGCGAGTCGAGTCTAAGAAATCTTGAAGTCCTTCCAGAATTTATCGTTGGCAGATAGAATAAAAAAATAGGCGATGACATCGCATTAATGGCAGAAACATAACATACAACGGAAAATGTGACACAGAAATCGCCTTGTAATGGTGAAAAATCTAAACAAAATGTAAAAACAGGAACATTTCGTTGGAAACATAGAAAAGAACTACAATACATCAATCTCTATCTATAACAGGCAGGCTGTGTGTCCGCAATTTTCTACGGATTTGGACCAAAATTTACATACACATGCTCCAAGTTAGTGGGAAGGCCAAGACCGACTTTGCATTTTCCAACTCCCATCGATAGTGGAAATAATCGATTGTTCATGCTTCTACGGCAGTTTTCATATAGTTTGCGGTCATTTTGTACTGGCCAGAGTGAGAGCCAAAAGCTGGCTGCCACGAATAGGCAGGAAGATTCTATTGGCCAGCGTGAGAGGCAACAGCTGACTGACACGAATGTTAACTAGCATGCTAGCATGCAAAAAAAAAAAATCGATGGCTGCATTCGTCACAAGTGGGAAAAATTTAAATCTGCATGGCACTTTACTCCAATTGGCTCATTCGCTTGCTTAAATTCAACGTTGATTCTGATTCCGCAGAACTGGGTTCGATGTGAAAAAGTATTAAAAGCTGATCGTTTTGTGTTCATTTTCTTTAGTTCTTTTTTCGTAACAGATTTAATGTTTAGTATAGAGCTTAGAAAAAATTTGCAGTGTGAGATAGGCAAGAAGTAAGGCATGTAGCAACATCAGCACGGCAAAGGGCATTCCTTTAAATATTTTAAGTCAAGTGATAGCGATTGCTGTGAGTCCTACGATATTTGAATCAAGCACGGGCAACTCCGGACCATGCTGCTAGTCATTCTATATATTAGTAAATGCTAGGAAAGTTCCTTACAGATGACGAGCAGGATTACTATGTAATATCCATTAACCTATATGGTAGTGAATGCTGTGGCTCTACAGAAGGATGCTAAGAATATCAAGAACGGTACGTGTAAGCAACAAGGATATTTAATACGCACAAAAAAGATAACTGAGTATTTCTGACATAATGAGAAAGGATTCTTGTAGGAATTGACACATACAGGACACCCTGAAGGCAAAAGAAACAGACTGAAACATCGAGTAAGATATCGAAAGATTTTGTCACATGGTTGGCATTGCGAGGCAGATTTAAAGAGAAAATCATTGCTTAGAGCTACAAAGGGGAGGAAGATGTGAAGAACCAGAATTTGGAAAATACCGTAGATTACGGCTTACAAGCTGACCTTGCGTACAAGACGATCTGGCGTACAAGTCGACCTGACGTACAAGTCGACCTCATGATTTTTAACATAAAATTCTGATTTAGGTCGATACCTCTCGTAGAGGTTAACACCCAAATATACGGTAGGTTACAAGTGGCCTAACACTTAAGCTTACCTGTAAATGAAGTTAAGCTACAGTATACGATAACCTGTGCCAAATCTACATAAGATCACACTACTAAGCTGTATATTGAGACACTAAACGTAATATCTTTCTCTATGTGTTGTATACCGAATAACCTACAACACACACCAGTAGATATCGTATATTGTATCAATATAATATAGACAATATAGCGAACATTTAAAATTCGTTAGGTCTACTGATGTACATATTAATTTAATATCAACTCTAATAATTACTGTTATTACTATCATGAAATTAGACAGATGACAGGCATCCCATATCAAGTTCTCAGAATGTCTGCCTGAGTGAAACAGCGCATCGGTGAGTGTTGGACGTGATGAGTGCTGTAGCGTTAATAAAATACAGAAATTATGTTAGTATTTTATTATTTCATATTAATTTCTGTGTTAATATACAAAATATGTTCACCAAGCACATGTTTTAGTGGGATATATTTGTGGCTACCATCTGGGGGTATGGTATGTGGTGTCGAGTAATTGTTAGGAGTGTTGTCCTATTGGACGGTAATGGTTTTCATTTTATACACGCCATATAAGTCGTTCCCTAGTTTTGGAAAAAAATAGACTTCTACGCCATGGTACCTAAAAGCTATGGGTCAACTTAAGTGTTATATAGGAATAAAGTGTCGCTGCCGACATTTGGGTTTGAACATAGATCGCCAGTGAACAAACACATACGATCCCATTATTGAATTAACTGGATCACGTGACCATGGGAAAAACGCCTAAGTAGAAAGTAGCTTGGCGTCTAATTGATCGCATGTCTAGTCTATTATCTATTACTATTTGCATCGCTATTTCTAATCTATCTTCTATTACTATACGGACTGCTATTCTCTATACTATTCACTATACTATTTCTTTATTCAGATCACTATACGGATTAATTTTCGAGCGAGAATTATCGAGCAAGTACTATTACTGCGAGTGTTATTCGAAGGCGCCTGACACAAGTATTGTTCAACGGCGTTACTATAAGTTGTATCTGCGTTTACAAAATCTCTAATACGATGAGCATTACGGAAGTGACAACAAGTATACGTTGTTATCACAAAAGTGGCAACGAGTGTTCGTTGACATTACAAAACTATGCCTTTTAAATGAAAGTGGGGAAAGGCAACTGTTGAGAAAGGGTCGATGACTAGTATGAAGTCATCGTGAGCGAGAATCTGAGGGCCTTTTTCAAACTCCTGATCCCGCCACAAAATGAGCTCTTTCCCAGAAACAGTAACTAAGGTTCACTCAGCATTGTTGCAGTATAAATCACAGTGTGGGCGTTGAAGAAACACGAGAAACATACTTAAATACGAGCGACCAGATTTTAAAAAGATCCTCTCCTTACCTTATTAAACAACAAAAAATAAAAAAAAAGCAACGAACCAGAATGTGTCATGCCAATCTCTCAGGTTGAACAACTTACATGGAAAATCGACTTTTGAAATCTTTATGTTATCTGCGCTTGAACACCGAATTCCAGTTCCAGGACTGATGGAAAATATGTACCAATATTCACTTAGTATAACACATGACCAAGTGTAGATTATGGGATTCGAAATATAGTTACGCCTATCTTCGAAAGGAAGAAAGCCAACTTGCCTAGGAATCGGCAGTTGAAACCCTGGCATTTACATGTGCTCGAACACTGACCCTTGGCATCAATAGGTAATATGAAACTATATTAGCAATGAATTGGGCTCAGTCTGTTATCTTTTTTAAATCCACATTGTTCATACAATATAAATATATACTTATATATTTAATAATAACGTAAGTTTAAACTTGATATCTAAATTACGAAAATGTGTACTATTTTACTAATCATAGGTACATATGTTCAGTAAATTCTTCTCGCCGTGTTTGAAGAAAGTACATTCAGGTCTTCCACTAGAGCTTATAATTATTTTGTTTATAGGTGACATGTACTTATAGGTCATTCCCCTTTTGCTCGTAAGGAACACTGTTTCAAAACAACATGAATCATGATTATAATATCATTGATAGATTAAATTATATGCAATTAATTTAAGCTCTCCGCAAAAGCGGAAATTGTCATTATATGAATCTAAGTAATGGACGATCACTTAATGCTGCACTTTGTTAAGTAAACATTGATTCAAATTATCCATTAGTTAATATGAGAGTCAACAAAATGTAATCATTTAACGTTATAGATGTTTTATGACGAGAGAGTATCGAAAACTCTCGTACAGTAGAGTGATTACCGGACAGGTCTTGCAAAACTTTAAGAAACATTCGTTTCATTGCAGGAGATATTAAAATGGACTTATAAAGAAATTGGTATAATGCAGCATATGATATTGTGATGGCTGACTGGTATAGATAAGTTCCTTTCTTACAAAGGCTATCTGATAACTTTGATTAAATCAATATTTTTAATTGATTTCCTAGCAGAAGCATTCATGAAATCTAGTATAATGTATATCAACTGATACGGGATTGGAAGCAAAATTCGTATCGTTTTAAGAGAAGTTTGTATCGTTTTAAGCAAATTTCGTATCGTTTTAAGAAATATTCGTAGCGTTTTAAGCAAATTTCGTATCGTTTTAAGAAATATTCGTAGCGTTTTAAGCAAATTTCGTATCGTTTTAAGAAATATTCGTAGCGTTTTTAGCAAAGTTCGTATCGCTTTAAGAAAAGTTCGTAGCATTATAAGCAAAAATCTGAGATAATATTTAGATATTTGACCATAGATTTGTTCAACTATATATATGTGTTATTTTGTCATCATTAAGGCAGCGCCGTGATTTCACCCCCTCCCCTAGAATTTTGAATCTTTCTTGGTAATGAACGGAATCTAAGTGGCCGTTACACTATTTGAAAAACGTCCGAAATTGGCTAATATTTCGTAAAATTCTACGAACATTCCTTAAAACGATACGAACTTTCCTTCAAACGAAACGAACTTTTTTTAAAACGGTATGAATTTTGATTAAAACGATAGGAACATTTCCTAAAATGCTACGAACAAAGAAAAATTTCAAATTCTAGGAGAACGAGATAATTGCGCCGTCACAATGATGAGAAAATAGCACATATATAGTTGAATAAATCTATGTTTCAATATCTAAATATTATCTAGTAAATTTTCTTAAAACGATACGAACTTCTCCTTAAATCGATAGTAACTTTTCTTTAATCAGTCCAACAGGGAACAATATTTTTTCCTGAATTCAAGGTCTGATTTAGCGGAAAGAGCTCGTAAAACTCAATGTCTTTCCAATTCTACCAGATACAGAGGATCACCTTTGCCGTTTGCAGATCAATTTTGGAGTAGTTGACGTCAGCTAATTTCATTCTCCCAAGGAACTTTTTATCTTTATATTGTTATAAACGATCCATTTTTCATTGCTAGTGATGGTTCTTTACAAAAATGCGTTGTTTCTCAAGCAGAGAATGACAGATGGAAATGCGCTCCGTTAAATTTCTGTTCAGTTTCGTACCTACTTCTGTATCTAAGTGTATTCAAATGCCTTATAATGTTCACTTTAGATATGAATAGATTCTCTGAAATGGCCCAAAATGTGGGGCACGGATTGTTTTAATCAGTGTTTCGATTGGGTCAATATCATCAGAGACTGCAGATCTGACAGAATGACGACGTTTTTCCACTTCTGAAAGTTGCGAAGCACTTCTGGACAGAATATGTATCAATGGCATGAATTTCACTCACGTGTGAAATCTAATCACTTATTCAAAAGATATTCTGGGTTACCAATTGAAAAAACACTTGAAATTTTGCTCCAACCTAATAAATTGTGCACTGCCAATATCAATAACGCATAAACTATATATATATATATATATATATATATATATATATATATCTGTAGACAGAGAGAGGGAGAGAGAGACAGACAGACAGACAGACAGACAGAGACAGAGAGATAGATGGGGGAGAGATTATCTTCAGAGAAATAAAGAAAATGTCTTATCCGTCTTTCTTGGCCGGCAGAATTATTTCACACTGAGAAAATACAGAAAGATACCCCAACACAAAAAACAGGGCGTCTATTTAACCATGAGTACCCACAAAATAAAATTTCGATTAGCAGGAACTATATATATATATATATATATATATATATAAAGGAGAGACGAGTTGACCTCAACATCAGTGGTGCAAAAAGAACCGGAAGCCATTGTATTTTGCCTTGAATGCCAATATCAATCATGGGCAGTGGTGTACACAACGGCGCAAAATGCGCGAACCGAATAAATAATGACACTGACACTGACACACACACACACACACACACACACACACACACACACACACACACACACATATATATATATATATATATATTCGTATGAACCAGGATAAAAAGAGGGTATGTACATTTCCAATACTCTTGCTTTTCTTCTTCTTCTTCTTCTTCTTCTTCTTCTTCTTCTTCTTCTTCTTCTTCTTCTTCACCTCCTCCTCCTGCCCTTCTATTACACTTCACGTCGTGCGTTTATTCATTTATTTTTAAACAATAAAGTGTTCATTAGTTTGAAAAAAGGTAGGTAGGTAGGTAGGTAGGTAGGTAGGTAGGTGGAGAATTCCTCTCTGCTAATATCATTTCAAATAACAATACATACATTGGTTACACAACCACTATATCATTTCTCTGAATATAGTCTTATCTATATCATAATATTTCACTTCAAACACATATCACCAACCATTGCACAATATACAAAGAGAAATCCGACAAATACTGACCAGAAGCACAAAAATCAAATATCATATGACAAACATATTATGTCAATAAAAATTTAATTATTTAATAATAATGATAAAACGAAACTAATTATGACGTGAAGAGGCGATAATTTAAAAAAAAAAGACACCACTACACGCAGAGAACAGTTGGTGAAAAACAATGAAACTGACTCACAAATACAAAGATTTCTTCGATAATGGCTTATGAATGCTGAACTTAATCAAGCATTTTCTGAGTCAATTCGTCCCAAGCAAGGCGATAAGGTCACTAAGACGCAGAAGGGGCTACTCTGAGTAAAAGTTAATGAACATTTTTTTTTTAGAAAGAACCATAACTTTAGAAGAAAACTAAAGAAAAAGCGGAAACCCAATCCTAAACAGGAAACAAGGGATACATCTCTACTCCTGTTCAAAAAACAGGGGAAATATGTGAACCGGATGTTAGGCACTGGACAGTTTTGTATCTAAATAAGTACCGGAATCCATAAAAAAATATGAAAGTCGTAGTAAACAACACTGGCTAGTTTTTACCAAAACATGTCTAAATTAAGGATTGCTTTAAAACACACACACACACACACACACACAAAGATATATATATATATATATATATATATATATATATATATATATATATATATATATATACTTATTTAAAAAAAATATGTCTCCATCGTGACACAGAAATTACTGTTTTGAAACCGAGACTTAAATCCTTAAATTTAAAATTTTAAACTTAAAATTGAGAACTCGGTTTCATTTTCAGGCGATGCTAAGAATAACTTACGAAACATTGGATTTACTCTATTTTTAAGTTAATTTGGTGGTGTTAAGAGAATACGCATTTTTTATTAAGGAGGTGTTTTTACGAATGAAAAAAGCGGGTTTTTTATGTGAGAAATTTAAAGTTGCTTAAGGTTGTATGGAGATTTGTGTCTGGCTACACTGATTTTCTCTCAAGCCGTCAAGTTATTACTGCCTGGTTTATCAATAAAACCAGACATATATAGGTTTACGTCAAAATATATTTGGCATTTTTTGTTTATTTATTCATTTCCTTTTTTAAACACACACACACACGCATTTTTATATATATATATATATATATATATATATATATTGTGTCTACTTATTTTATACTGATCCTTTCCAGCTGTTTCTTGATGTTAAGATGAAATTCATTAAGAAAGGCGCCGTGGCTTTTTTTTCACATAAATACAGTAGTAAATACTGTATGTTGGTTTGGAGTTGGTTGTGCTGGTCAAACTCTTTGCCTCCGGACAGAGAGGATCCCCAGACGAAGCTATGTCGAAGAGCAGAGTCTAGTCTCGGGAACAGCTCCCCGACCCCGTTTTATACAGGGTCTACGGGGAATTTTTGGCTCGGATACCTCCACATTAAATTCGGCCTTATGCCACATCTAACATCTTGGGACAGTTGGTAGATATCCTGCAGTTGGGGATTCATTGTGGAATTCACTTGACTCACTTCTAGCAGTTGACCACTTCTTCTACGCGTTCCTGGAGAGTCTTATATGTGTGGTTCTTCTCCTAAGAATTATCGTTCATTACCAACCTTCGTGTGATTATTCCGTTCAGTAACCTTCCCTAGGTTACAACATTCATATATATATATATATATATATATATATATATATATATATATATCCGTTGGTATATAATCCATGTGGATCTTAGTAATAACAAATATTAAAAGTGATCGACAGAGCGCTAAATGTATTTGTTATAACAGAGCATATATATATTTTAACGCAAAAAATAAGATTACCTCAATATAAAACTTAAAAGCTGAAGAAAGCTGAGTTCAGACCAGCTTGAAATAGTCTATGGTAATTTTGCTTTTTGCTGCAATATATATATATATATATATATATATACTAGGGAAAATCTAAAATATTAGGAGAAATCGAAAACTTTATGGTAAAGTAGAAAAATATCGTGTGACGCAATATGGCATTGAAATAATGTGACATTTACGTTCAGGCACACAAACGCAGAAGTTCTTTTCCACTTTTTGATAGACTTTTCCTAAAAATCTTCTTGATATATATAGATGTATACATCATTTTGCTATACACACTCACACCCAGGAACATATATATATATATATATATATATATATATATATATATATATATATATATATATATATATATATGTATGTATGTATATTTTTTAGGTATGAATGCGTGTGTTAAGGCACGATGTGCTACCCAGAATGTCAGTGAATTGGAACACTTTTCACGGAATATAACTACCTTTCGTGAGTAGAAATCTTTTTCCATATCCTCGTAAAATATTCAAATGGAATATTTCGAGGAAATGTGTACGAACGAGGTATTAGGAAAATCGTTTTTTTTTTCATGACGAAATTTCCCGAAATTTTGGCTGCCTCTTCATTTTCGACCTGACGTTCTGGTTATTGATTTTATCATTAATAATGTGGCCGATTTCGTCCAAAATTTTGCTTTTGTCCGTTCCCAATCTTACAAAAATTTCAAATATTCCAGCAACGAACATACATTTTGCGACACGAAAAAAGGGAGGAAAAAACAAACAAACAAAAAACAAAAAAAAATACATTAAGTGAAAATCCTGTAGGGTGACTGTCTGAACAATCAGCGTTCTGGAGCTGTTTCCTCACGTAGCGAACGATCGCGGGAAGAATGCCAATTTGAAGATCTTTGTCCACCGTGTAGACTTCTGTGAAAACGGTGGCACATGTAACGGTGAATACAGAGCGAAATGGAAATCAATAAGTGTGTTTATAATGAATCATCTCGGACTGAAAAAAAAAATCGACAATAGATGGCATTTATATGTAAGCAAGTTGTTTTGATTCTCCGATGGCAAAGAGGGTACAATATGGCACAGAAAGAAAGATGAACGAAATATAAATTATCGAAATATATATATATATATATATATATATATATATATATATATATATATATATATATATAATGAGATAGCGGTATATATTTTATATATCAAGAACAGTACTGAGGAAATTATTATAAGACAAATAGAAAAAGGTGATTTGCAACGTGTTGATGAAGTCCTAACGGATGATACGAGTCACATTAACTTTTTCCATTATGTCTTACAATTTCCTCAATATATATATATATATATATATATATATATATATATATATATATATATATATATATATATATGAGTCCTCTACAAGAACATATTCTTTTGCACTGCACATGTATTCCCCCACGAGAATCAAATTATATATATCTTCTTCTATATCTATAAAACTGACTGTGTGTGTGTGTGTGTGTGTGTGTTTGCGAACTACTCGAGAACTATAAGACATACTTCCACCAAATTTGGAACATAGATTGTATTCGATACTGGTGTGTCTAGGCAAAAAAAAAATGTCTTTTTTCAAAAATCAATAACCGATAATCGATAAATATAATGTTTAAATGGGAATTTCCCTTAGTTTGGTTGTTTTTAAACTTTCAGACCCTAAGGCCGATTTTAATGAAACTTGATAAGTGTATGCAAATTACTCTCACGCTTATTATACGCTATATTGATTTTCTTTTCTCTCGACACTGAGACCCCCAGGGGCCACCAATGGGGCCCCCCAAAATTCAAATTGCTTCGATTTTGATGAAATTTTGAATGTTTGTTACACTCTTACAATGAGATAGAAATTGGTTGTCAGATTTTTGAAAAATGCATGGCGGGGCCCCCAGGATGACCCTATAAACCCCTTGATGCCTCAATTGTTTTTCAAGTGTATTTTGTAGCAGTATTCCCCAATTTCAAAGAAATTTTCAGTACATATTGAGATTATATCGAGTAACTGAAGTAGTCACTTGAGATTCACTGAAAATCAACACTGGGACCCCCACGAGTTAGGAGACCAGCAGGGAACCCCGAAATTTTCAATTAAGTCTACAGCCTTGGCCATAAAGTCGATTAGATAGAAAACTTAAAAAAGATGTGCTTTATTATTTCAATAACTATTAGTCTTAAACCTGTCGTTTGGCTTGAAATTTGGGGCCCCTAGGGTGAACCAAAGGGACACCCAAATTTTCAATTGCTTCGATTTCGACGGAATTTTACATGTATGTTACAATCTTAAAATGAATAAAAAACGATTATCGGATTTTTAAAACTACATAAGGGGCCTCCAAGAAGACCCATGAACACCTTGCTATTCCATTAGTTAGCAGCATTCCGATGAAAATTTGCACATAGTTTGTGTTTAGATCAATCAACTCAAAATCAAAACGGACACCCCATGTGTCATAAATACATTATGAAAAATATCAGTTTTTCCCATGGATTTCCTGTTTTGGTACTGAAATAGTTTAGTTTTCATTAGCTTGACGGCAAAAATTATATCCTTCCTTAAGAAAAAAAAATAATTGCAAACGAAAGCGTGCACCGATGAGAGAAGTGCACGTAGGTATAAGACGCGTGTGCGAGATCGATCGAGTTATGTAGTGCGTACTATCGATTTTGCTTCACATGTAGTGTTCATAAGTGCTATATGATGAAATAAATGAAAAAAATCTCATGCACATCAAAGTTGTCATCCAGTAAAAAGGTAGGCTGCCTTCATGCATGTATATTTTGAATTTTTGATACTTTAAATTTAAATTTGTGAGAATCATATTATTAAAAAAGTTTAAGCTAAATGCCAATTTTTAATTATGTATATATCATCTTCTAATCAGCATTTAAATAATACTTACTGACTCATATATTTGGAAAATTGAGCCCTAACATTTTGACCGTTTTATTATGAAAAATGCACTTATAATAATGTAAAGACTCTCTTTTGATTCATTTATAATTATGCTAAACTTAGCGTGTACGTTTTAACGTTCATAATGAATAGGTTTCTAGCTGCACGTTAATTTTTATTTTTATCACTAGAACGTTTTTTTGGTAGTCTATTTTTAGATAAATCATAACTTTACGAGCTTGCTTATAATTGTTTACCTCGTTCCCATGGTCTCCCTTATAAACTTGCATTTAATTTATTGTGGCTATATTTCCATTAATGTGTATAATATTCTTGCTTTTTAATTGATTACTTCATTGTTATTCAAAAAGCTTAGCCAAACCCCTCCAACTACAGCCTGGCAGTAATATATATATATATCTAAGTCTTGATCCCAATCCTTTTTTTTTTCTTTCTTTCTTTCTTTCTTTCTTTCTTTCTTTCTTTAGATTATGCTTGTCACTGTATCTATCATAAGTTTAACGATCAAGAAAAATTCCAAGTTTTGTTACGCTGTTATTTAATATATATATGATCATACGTATCTATCCTAAATGTTAAAATTATTATTGGGTTGATAGATAGATAGATAGATAGATAGATAGATAGATAGATAGATAGATAGATAGATAATGAACAGAGATTGAAAAAACACAGCTTGGAATAGATACAGTAACAGATAGATATGGTCTGAAGAGACAAAGGAAGAAAACGACACGGATTTAAATAAACAATTTGTGATAGATACTGTGACAGATATGATCTGAAGAGACTTAGATAGATAGATAGATAGATAGATAGATAGATAGATAGATAGATAGATAGATAAGGACAGGACTGAAATGAACAATTTGAAATAGATATATTGAAAGATACGAAGATAAATAGACAGTAAATAGATAAATAAGATAGGTAAAGGTAATTCTATATAATAAAAGAAGCAGATATTTTCCCAGTTTCTCTTGGTTTAACACAAGGCCAGCATAATCAAAAATATTTCGGAAGGACAGAAGTCACAACAACCTATACATTTAACCTAAATTACACATAATTATACATAAGCCATGTATGAAGTTTTATAACGATATACTTGTCTATATAATTACAGGATGGAGTCTTGTTGTCCTAATATTTTTGATTTGCCTTGATTCTTCGAAATTAAGTAGTTCCATGCCTAACCAACAAGGACATGATAGTGTTCATTGGAATAAATTCATGGAGATTATAGCATTCTTATTATAATAAACCATTTGTTGTTTATCGATTTCTGTGTAAGAATTTCTACATTGCCAGAAGAAGCCCAACAGTCGAGTATATTAACAAACATTCTTGCCCAGAGACACATAAACGCATACAATTTCGGGTGATTGCCTCATACCTTGGTGATATTTAGGCATTTAATGAGTTGAACTTAAGATAGCACAGTGGCAATAAAGCAGGTCATCTTGCGATGATTTAATTCCACGGAATGAGGTTTAATTAAAGCTTGCTAGTTTGTTCTGAGGTCGAGTCTTAAATAACTTCCGTTTTTGTTACTCAATTTTATTCCTTCAAAAATAGCATTTCCATTATATTTCCTTTAATCATTTCTTCACTATTCTTGACATTGTCTTGTTGTCCTATATCAGCTTTTCGCTAGTTTTCGAGTCATATTTCGCAGATTTTCACGTGAAAATGTTTCTGAGATCTTGATTAGGGAAAACTTTTCCCCTATCGAAGCTTATTACAACGACCGGGAAAGGTAAGTGGAAAATTTATGCAAATATGGCTTCGTGGTATAGAAGAAATCCAGTTCCCAAATTGTTCCTGTTATTTCTGCTGTATGCTGCCTTAAGTTATCATGGAGGAGAACTAGTTTTTCTACTGAAATCGCTTTTTTGACGAATCTGTTATGGACAAATTATAAAGGTGCATGTGTTGTTTTCTTACGTTTTAGCAAAAGGTTGAATCCAAAATGCAAATTGCAAACCGGAACAAAAATGGAACAGGTACTAAAATTTAAATATATGGGAAATGTTTTAACAGAGTACGGAAAGTGCGACACTGAAGTCTGGAGGTGCACTGGGATAGCCAAAAAATGCATTCCAAAAGCTAAGCAAAGTATTAAGAAACAGAAAAAAAAGAAACAAAGGAAAGAAAAATTGTTACGTGATATCTGTCCACTTATATGGCAGTGAATGCTAGACAATCTCCTCAAAGATGAAGAAGAGACTTGAAGCAAGAGAAATTTGTTTCTACAGAAGGATGCTGAGGATACCAGGGATGGAATATGTGAACAACAATAAGGTTTTACAGAAAATGGAAACAAAAAGGAAATCTTCTTAACATCAGGAAGAGAGAGTCGGAATGCCTATCATACATAATGATGACTTGGAAAATCTGATACTCACGTGACACTCTGGAGACAAGAGGGTCAGAGGACAACAAAATATAAAATACTTAACGAGCTTGAGTAAATGGATTAGGGAACTAGTTTTAAGAGAAATAATAAAGAGTACAAGTGACAGGAAATTGTGGAGAGCCATGATCGCCCATGTCCTGAGGGGACACGGCAAATAAAGAAGAAAGAAGAATAAATGACCCCTACTACACGCACAATATTTTTTTCCATGGAGCACAGCTTCAGTGGTTGTTTTTCAAATTATCCGTGTCAGTCCACTTCCTTTTGCGACGAACATTGTCGTATGGAACTCATTTTTCATCACCAGATATGATAAATTTAATGGAAGGGTTAATTCTCTGTTATCTAAATGATAGCTTTGTTATCTTCACTAAGACTGTGTTAGACAAGCACTCAGACTTATCCATTCCTTTTTAAGTGTTAGAATATTGGCAGATTGTGATGTGTTTAACATATTTGCTAATTCCTGCGTACTTTACCGTCGATTGCTTTCCACTAATAAATTTAGAAGTTTATCATCGTAGTCCGATGAATGCCTCACTTAGATTTCATCTGCCAACGACAAACTACGCAAACCGATCTTGTATTTCTACCGTCGCTTGTGGGTGACTATAATTACTTTTCATCCGGTTTGTCCCACGTGTGCACATTCCAGGTGCATCTACGTCGATCACGTGGTTACATATCGGACTCAGGCGCTAACGTCTAGTGAAGGCACGGAGCTGCACCTGGTGACTACGCGGATTCCTCTCAGTTCAAGCTGCTGATGCACGGGGTATCTCTGAGTGATGGGTTTCATCCCAGTATCAAGAACTTGAAATAATCGATATAAAAATAAGTAGAGACAATATGCCTATATTATTGAACAAAACATGTTTAAATCGAAATATCCTGCATATATATATATATATATATATATATATATATATATATATATATATATATACTGGGTGTAACTGCAAAATATCGAAATCGTTTCAAAGCACAATTGTCCATTTGTTAGCTTTGAACCTTTGTATCCTAGAAATGATTAAAGATATCTTACTGGAATTCTCCGATTTTTTTTTTTAATAACACTACTGGATTCTACGTTGAGCAATAAGAATGCATAATTACTCTCCAAGCTTAACAGAAAAATCGTGATCGGAAGCTCATGAAGGATTGAAATTAAATTCGAATATATATATATATATATATATATATATATATATATATATATATATATATATATAATTCCAGGATCCTTTTCTAACTCTCTAACCTTCTAACTTTCTGTCCTGGAGTAAAAATGTGAATCACAGTTTTCACGTACGTTTCATTTTCAAGTCTTTTTTCACCTCCCTTTCGACTGTCATAGCTGAAACTCCTTTCTCATCGTGCCAAGCGTCTTATGAATTGAGTCGTATCTATTTTAATAGATATTTTTAACTCCAAATTAAAATGATGTCCCCTCTTCATGTTGTGACCTCTTAATCCAGTTTTCTTATCTATATTGCCCTCTTTAATAAAAATTATTCACTTCTCTTGGTGGTTCTTCAATGGAATTTGGAGATGGAAGCCAGAGTATGAATGCTGGTACGATTACTGAACGTCTGAATGATAATTTTCGTCTCACCATTGGTCATTTGGGAAGACAGCTGGGCAGATACAAACGATTTTAAATCGTTTTATTTCTAGCTTTCTAACTTAAAGAGCTTTTCAGTGATTTTTACAACAAATGGTGTCAAGATGGCTAAAAGTCTTATCTGAAAACCTGGGAAAAAACTCCATTGGTTTAGTGTTTTTTTTTTAGATATTAAACATTTTGTGGGATGGACAATTATACTGTTACACACACACACACACACTCTCTCTCTCTCTCTCTCTCTCTCTCTCTCTCCCTCACTCTCACTGTATATATATATATATATATATATATATATATATATATATATATATATAATGAAAAACAGACCACTTTAAGGTACCATTGCAATAATTTATTTCAACAAAATCCTTTTTAAAGGACTCCGGATCATCAGGTAACAATTCCAACAACGAAATGAAAGGAAAAAAGGGGATTAGAAATTGATGGGTAGTGTAATTCTTGTAATTTAACAGGGGAGTGAGAGTTGTAGTTAAAGAGACAAGGTAGAGTATAGGGAGGGGTTAATTTCATATCTCTCTTAAGCATGCTTTATATTGGGGTAGGAGGAGTGACCGAACCTTGACCTATTTAGATGGTTAACTTAACGGAAATGATATATAGGAATGGAAGGGGAGTGGGGAGAAAAGAAAAGGAAAAATGGAAAAGAGAGAGGAGACAGATGACAGTGATACAGATATATCTAAATGAGTGTTACGGCAAAGAGAGAGGGGGAGAGGGAAGTGAATCGAAAGGGGCTGTAATTTTGTTTTAACAAAATTATGTAAAAGATAGATTTCAATGCTTGATAGAAATTTAGATGTCTAAAAAATGAGGTTGCGATAGAATTCGTCTGAATTACGCAAAAAAAGAAAACAACACTGACATTTCATTTTAACATTTACTTATCAAAATTACACAAAAATATCTTGAAACACTAAACAGTAAACTTATTCAATAAAATCGCCATTGGCTTCTACCACGGCCTCCAGACGACATCGGAATATACTGCATCTCTTCTGGACGGTCTCCTTGTTTAAGTTGATGACTGTTGCCATAATCCTGGCCTTCGGATCATCTTTTGTGTTAAAGGAGTTTTGTTAGTCTCTCGCTCAACTGCACTCCACACATAATAATAAAGGTGGGTGCAGTTTGGGATTTTAGGTGACCAGATCTAAGGGGTGATGTGGTAGTAGCTATGACTAGGTTCTCCTGCTCGTGTAGCATGAGGCAAATGTATGTTGCCAAACATACGGGCTTCCATGAGCCACCCTCTTGAGCAGGGCAGTAATTCCTCCTCAAGACACTTGATGTATGCCTCCGTGTTGAGTCTGAGGCCGTCACCAACAAATTCGGCAGTTCCTTTCTTATCAGAACGATCATCATTAGACTCATCCTAATCCTCTGCAATGTCTTCAGATTATCCGTCTTGGATCTTCAGGCGTGAATGCCAAGCAGTGAAGCATGCCGTTTCCAAATTTCTGACTGAGTGAATTGTGTCATGATGCTCTTTTTTCTCACAAACAGTGACCAAGTGACCCTAATATGCTGTGGCGTCGACAGAATTAAAAACAAACAACGCGCATGTGCCAAATGAAAAATATAATGTTGCGACAATTTACCCATCGCGCCCTTATATATATATATATATATATATATATATATATATATATATATATATATACAGAGAGAGAGAGAGAGAGAGAGATAGACAGACAGTCAGACAGACAGAGAGAGTTAGATAAATCAAACGACCAGATATAAGCAACCGTATACACGCGTGTTGGCGTGCATACACAGGCAAACAAATAAATAATCATATTATTACTGAGGTGTAAACATAACAGTGCTCGATGTGGTTAAACAGAGCAAAGATATATATTAATAAATATACATATACATACACCTACGTTTTGGTGTGTATGACTTAATTTTCGCTGGTTTTCCAGCTCATCGGACACAACATACATATATATATATATATATATATATATATATATATATATATATATGAAACTACGGGTGTGTACATTTTTTAATCGTTTCACGCAAAGCAAGGCAATAAAGCCACTAAGACTCAAGGGCTTACTGAGCCGTAGAGAGCAAAAGAAAAATACTATTAAGGTGAGAGAATAATACAAGAATAAATAAACGGTGCGTAGAACTATTCAAACATTAGTATCCATTAAAATAAAGTTTAAATGATGAAATCTATCGGATTAATTAATGAAAATCCATTAGTGTTTAGGCACGTGAGACCAAGGGGTCTGTTGAACCCAATAGACTTCGTTAAGGTATCCGACTGAAAGTAGAAAAAAATTATCTATCATATTCTGTTTACATTTATTATATTCTGTTTTCATCTATCTATATATCTATATATCTATATATATATATATATATATATATATATATATATATATATATATATATATATATATATATACATATTTATATATACATATATATATATATATATATATATCATATCATATCATATTCTGTTTACATCTATCTATCTATCTATATATATATATATATATCAAATTCTGTTCACATCTATCTAACATATTCAGTTTACACTTATCTATCATATTCTGTTCAAAAATATATATCATATTCTTTTTATATCTATATCTATCATATTCCCTTTATATCTATCATATTTTGTTCACATCTATCTCTTTCTCTCTCTCTTTTTCTGTATATATATATATATATATATATATATATATATATATATATTTTCGTTTACATCTATCTATCATATTTTATTTACATCTATCTATCTATCTATCTATCTATCATATTCTGATTACATCTATCTATCTATTTATCTATCTTATTCTGTTTACATCTATCTATCTATATATATATATATATATATATATATATATATATATATATATTTCTGCTTAAATCCATTGATCTATCTATCTTATTCTGTTCACATCTATCATATTCTGTTTTATCTATCTATCTATCTATCTATCTATCTATCTATCTTGTGGCATGTGAATAACACTATACATGATTTGAGATAAATGGCTAAAGGAAAGAGGAGAAAGAATTTCTGCACAAAGGGATTTATGAAAAGAAAAATTTTAAAAAAAGAGTCCATAATTGAATAAAAGAAAATGGAAAGTGATACATCAGTAAAGAGCTTAAAATGAGGAACACCACAAGCGAACAAAGTAAATGCACTGAGGAATACATGTAAATAAATGCAAAAAATATCGAACAAGGGTAATGTGAAACGTGGGCGGAATCTGCTAAAGGGGCTCAAAAGCCGTACAGAATTATTGGGTCGATAAGGACATACATCTGTTCATTCATGCTTCAGCAATACGGAAGGATCACAAATATGAAGCTTTATCATACACATTTTTCTCCCTTCTTACATAGAGATATATACGAATCCTCAGATAAATTTTGGACTATGGGGACACAATCTAATTACGCTAGGTGGTACTTCTCTGGTTTCAATAACAAGTATTTATTGCGTGGAGTTGTTAATCCCATTGGTTTGGAATTAAAAGTTATCTTTTTCTTGGCTTTGGCTGCTAACCAAGCCACAGCCGTCCTGGATATAACGATAAACTACATCTGCGTCCTGGGTAAGACGATAAACTACATCTGGCAGCAAGACCTTTGATCAGAAGATTTTGAGGAGCATCGAACCACCTCTTAATTGCTGGTGTTTCCAGGTCCACCCTGACCCGGGATGGTAGCACTTGTCAGGGTCCCAACTATAGAGAGGAGTCAAAACCCTATGAAAGTATAAAATTAGGTTTTAATTCCAGCAATACCTTTGGGAAAAATTATTACCAGCAGAACATTATTGAAAAAAAAATTATTAGGTTGGTGCAAAAATAATGACGTAATAATGTCGTTTTTGACGTTAAAAATACGTCAAAAAAAACGACATTATTACGTCATTATTTTTGCACCAACCTAATACCAGCAATAAAAATTTTGTTGGCATTAAATAACCCATTGAGGTTGATATGCCGTAAAACAAACCAAAGCAAACCAAAGCTACAGAACCCAATCTGTCTTGTGATTTGACCCATAGCTACAAGGTATAAGAGTCACGACTTTTTTCTATGGGTATTTGAGTCAAATTGATCTCGACGGAAATTAGAACTAAGCTCGTTTATAACCTTCACGGCTAAGACTCGCCATGTTACATCAGTTGTAGCGAACCACCCTTATTTCTCTCCTATTTCATTGGTGAGGTGTAAGTTCCACTGGAACAGTCTCTTCACACGAACCGTTGCTTTGTGGAACCGACTCCCAAAGTGGATGTTACGAACTTAACCTGATCAAGTCTCGTGTTAACTGTTATCTTCCCCACATATGCGTATAAACCATACCTTTTACATCGTAATGCTCTACATCGAGTAGCTCTCGTATCTTGTACAGGGTGGACATCATTGTAAAAAGAAAAGCATTAAACTTACTGAAGATCTAATGACGGTTCCTTTTCCCAAAGAGGACGCATTTCGAGCCCTACTGAAGAGTGCATATTATTCTTTGATAAAAGTTCTCGAAAATTAGACGAAAATAAATAGATATACTGTTTACTGAATAAACGGGGAGTCTACTGAAATATGGGTATCCACTAAAACTAATAATAATAACGTTTAAGTAATAAAATCTGTCGGGTTAATAAATAAAAACGTCACTTTATATCTATCTATCTATCTATCTCTCTCTCTATATATATATATAACAGTGAACATTGAAGTCAACAGTCTGACGATTGCGTCTAGCATGAAACAGCCTGTCGCCTCTGAGTGTTGACTTCAATGTTCTATTTATATTTACATACGCTCTATCTCTGATATTGAGCACTTTATCCCATAAATATGGCACATTTTAAAACTATATTTCTGTATATATATATATATATATATATATATATATATATATATATATATATATAGATAGATAGATAATATTAGTGGTAAATATACATACGTATGCGAAATATATAAATACCCACACATGTATATTTTTAGAATAAAAATTCCAAGAGGAAGAATCCCTTTTTATTATATATATATATATATATATATATATATATATATATATATGTGTGTGTGTGTGTGTGTGTGTGTTCGTGTGTTTACACGCACACACACGCACACTGAAATATTGAAAAGATGAGGGGCAGGACTGAGCATTAACTGAATGGCGGGACATGGACTAATAGAGACAGTAAGGAAACAAGCAGATTTACAAAAGACAGGAACTTGTGAAGCAGCATTATCGTCTGCATGGCAAAGGGACCATTCAATCAGTTATGTACGATGCATGATACACACTTAGACGATCATGTATTTTTTGATACATGACATGACATTGTGGATAAAATAAGTAAGTATATTTCGACAGATGACATGATATCGTGGATATAACAAAATCAGAACAACAGTCCGAACAATGTAAATAGTGTAAATAGACCATACAATCTGTTTTTTGACAATTTTTTGACTTTTCTACCTTTTTTTTTCAAGCCACGTTTTTGGCCATAATTTTCTTGTTTCTAATGAAATTTTCTTGTTCTAATAGAGTTTTGTAAGATTAAACTGGTCATATTTGAATCTGTCGCCTTTAAGTGAAACAACAACTTTTCATTTTAGTAAAATCTTTCTTAATATATTTTTAGAAAGCATACGATCCAAATCAATCGAATAATGTATCTTTCGATACATGACTGACGAGGCAGTTTTTATTTCCCTCAGTAGGTAGCCATTTCTTTTTGCAGTAGACCAGTTGCTATCCAAATCTATAGAACCCAGTCTGTCCTGCTATTTACCCATAGCTGGGGAGAAGAAGAAGATTCATACTTTTCCCAAAGGTATTAGCACGTAAGTTAATATAATGGATTCGACTGGAATTCGAACTCGGCTCTCCTCAATTCGAGCCGCTATTCATTACAGCACCGTGCCTACCAGTAAAGAGATACGGCCCATAAATGGTAATGATAGGCAAACGTACGCTTGTGTTAATGACCAAGGAGGAATGGCAGTGCATTAATATGGGATTGGTGTACCGCTGATACGGCCTTTATTTAGGAACCCGTGCACATATTGCTATGAATACGTGGACATTTACGATAATACAGCAATATGACCTGGATGTTTAATCTTGAGAAAATACAAACACGTGTTAAGGGTGTGGCAATTTTATTTTCCGTCCGTGCATATGTGTTTATGGCGATATCTATTTGTTTTTATTTTTTAGGCATTAGTTTAGTTTAGTTCATAAGCATGCAGTCAAATGAAAACAGGAAAATTATGATATGTCGATCTTTTTATTGGCAGATGCCTTGGAAACCATCTATAATCTTGGGTTTTACTATTGTATGACTGTCGTCTTCATGTATATTTGGTAAATACGTGACTATCAATACAACAAGGCAAATCCCAAATCCAATTTAATCTTTCTATACCGGATATAACAGTATCATTGTCCAAATCTTGTGACAGCATGGGATAATTATCTTATCCCACAAAATGTTTAATATCTAAAAAAAAAAAAACACTAAACTAAGTGAGTTGCTTTTTTTCATGTTTTCAGTTGACACCATTTATCGTAATAATCACTGAAAAATCCCTTTGAGTTCTTCAGCTAGAAAGAAAGGATTAAAATCGTTTTTTGTCAGCCCCACTATGTCTTCCCAACTGAGCAATGGTGAGAGGAAAAACATCATTCAGGCCTTCAGTAATAGTACCAACATTCACACTCTGGCTGCCATCTTCACATTTCATTCAAGAGCTGTCAAGAGGACGGTGAATAAGTTTTAAAAAAGAGGGAACAGTAGAGAGGAAACTGGATCAGGAGGTCAAAACAGGAAGAGGGATCATCATTTCAACTTAGAGCTAGATTCATTCATATGGTTCAAAGTACAGTACGATACTGTTATAAAAACCTCAGACAATTCCAATAAGATACTTTTAATCATTTCTAAGATACAATGGTTCAGAGTTTAATCTAAGAATTGGAAAATATTCCTGTTAGACTATTTGAATAATTTTGCTGTTACACCCGATATGCCATTTCTGTAATTATTCCAATATTTAAATCGTATTTTCTCTATAATGACGAACACTAGAAAATAAATATTTTTCTAACTTCTTAGTAGATCATACGGTTGATGCACTTTGATCAAATGACCGTAATTATTGTATTATCATTATGTATAATACGCGTTGCTAAGTTTAAGCTAAGGAATTCTGAAAAAAAATCTCACGCAGTGACATTTTTAAGAATTTTGTATAGTTTTCTTGTTTTGAAACACAATTTACATAGTGTTTTGAGTTAACGCAGCATAAAGAAGCTCCGAAGAGGAAGTATAGAGTTATAAACAAATACAAATTTTGTGGAATCGTGCATAGACTTCATCCTTTTGCGCGCGCGTATTGCACCCCTTCCTTTCACTTTTGGCTAGATATAGCAGTAAACCGCCGACGTGAGGAAGGCTGGCTAGCTACTCCTGATATCGTCAAGAATCAGAATTTGAAATTTTCCCGCGCATTTCTCTGACGTCACTGACAAACTTTGCTTTTCAAGTTAGTCGCCGCCCGATTTTTAAACTAGAAGGTTGACTCATTTATTCCGTGCCCCTAACCCATACGCGGGCCGGAATATCTTAACTAACCAAAATTTCAACATGTCGTGTGATTACAACTTCTCTTCAAACAACTTGTTTGAACCTTCTTCCGTTTTTCTACTAGAAAACGTAGAGTATCGACGCTGTCGACATCACACTTTTCCAAGATCAATTCCTCGTCTTGAAGTGAACAACTTGTTTGAAACTTCTTTATTTTCTACCAGAGTCTACGACAATGTCGTCACCACACTTTTCCAAGACCAAATTCCTCGTCTTGATGCGAACAACTTTCGAACTTTCCTCTGTTCACTACCAGAGTCTACGACACGGTCGTCATCGCACCTTTTCCAAGATTAATTTCCTCGTCTTGATGCGAACAACTCAGAATTTTCCTTCACTGAAGATTGATGAACTTTTCATACACCTCTTTTGAATTCTAACCTTTACGAACCAGTTTAAAAAAAAAAGCTAACATTACACGCACATTATTAAACCTCGCAGTGAGTATTTTTCCTTGTTGTGTATGCTTACACCTTTTGTACAAGAAGACTACATTCCAGAACTTTCCTTCTGAGAAAACTTTTCCCGCCTTAGCCATTTTGGTTTTCTGTTTTGGCGCGGAACTTTAATATTCTATTAGTCTCTACATAATACTAACGGCCTACAGGCTAAAAACAGTCCTTACCTTTTTTGATAGTCTCCACTGTTGAGACAAGATTATTTGTTATTAAAATAAAATTTCATTTATGTTTTCCACCAGACTCATTTTGTCGTTTTCTCCTGGCTATCTATATTTTACTATTTTTGTGCATGTGTTAAATGACCCTTTTTCCTCACTAAAGATCGCACATTTATTATTTTTACTTTGTTAGTGGATTCGGTAGTCATAAGTAGTATCTTGCACAAGGCCACCTTTTAGTAAACCAGCACTGCATGCTACCGGGCCCGCAACAATTTGTAGCGGCGTAAAACAGAATTGAACATTATTAACTAAATCTAATCCACATACGGCACATTCCTACTGTTTCATAAATTGATGTCTATACTGATCTATGATTACTCCTGTCTCAATAGTATAATCAGTTCGATAAGGTCAAATTAGAAACTAACTACAGTCTGACTTACAGTCTATTGTTAACCGGGGAAAGGAATGACTCCAAATCGAAATCTTTCACTATCAATAACCTGTAAGACACTTTTTTTGCTCCCCATCTTCATTGAAGTAAAATGGGAACAAAAAAAGACACTTGTATTGGAATCAGAAAGAGTTTTAAACTTGTAGGGCATATAACGAGGAACTCTGGGAGAATTTGGCACTCAAAGAATATGTTAAAGGCAAGAAGGAGTGAAAAAAATCAAATGACCTACTTTTTTTTTAAAGCAATTCACCTCAAGCAAGGCTTGAGTGCTCGTGGTACGCAAGGGGTTACAGAGGATTAAGAACAAGAGCAAAGATGCGTGTCTGAGGAAAGGATACAGAGGAGGTTGGGGAAGAAGCTCAGGGTGTTAGATATCGATTGACATTACACTTGAATATTTGAAGATTATAGTTATCACGGAAGCAAGCAAGAGGAAGGGAGTTTCACAGATGGGAAGTGTAGGAGAAGAAGCTGTTTGAGTAGAAGAGACTGTTACACTTAACCGTTTTGACAGTGAAACGGTGGGACCGCGATGCCAGTCTGGTAGCTCGCTTAAATTGATGCAGTCTGGGAACCAGCGAAAGTAGCTCGTCGGAACAGTTGCCGTGAGTTGCAGAAGAGACAGAGGGAAGCCAAGGCAAGTTTGTGGGAAAGCGAATGTAGACTAGATGCCAGATAATGACCTATCGCATTGCATATTCGTAACTGGATTTTGTCAAGGACCTCGAAATGTACAGCGGGAGCAGCAGTCCATATATGATAGCAATATTCGATACAAGGACGGATTGTTGATTCATAGATTTGAAGGATGGACGCAGACGAAAGCAATCATCAACCTCGTTTTGAATGGTTACGGTAAGGAAAATGCTATTTAGTTCTAGTCTATAATACACACTTCTAACTTTTAGAGTTAAGAATATGGGGAAAAAATGCGTATTATAGCTGAATAAGTACAGTACTGAGCTGTGCTATTTGAAGCTTATGAATTCAGATTTAGAGGCTTAATAAAATCTGTCGAATCTTTTACATACCTAGGGAACGGAATAAGTTCGAAGGGAAAAGGATGGCCGCTTTGTATAAAGTGGAATGTAATCTGAAGTCTGATCTACTAGACAACCTCAAACGGAGTTTTTCGCTCTACCGTAGAGTCGATTTTAATGTATGGTACCACTACTTGGACATTAACTAAAACCATCGAGTCAAAGCTTGATGGCACCAACACTAGGATGCTGAGGGCTATAATTAACATCTCTAGTAGACAACGTTCAGCTAAATCACAGCTCTATGGACCCATTTCTGATATTTCTACAAGCTTCCATGAATGCAGAATGGGCTTTGCAGGAAAATGGCGAGCAAGCCAAGAACTCGCGAATGATCTACGGCTCTGGGCGCCTAGTCATGGCGTAAGACGGGTTGGCTGTCCAGCAAACACCTATATTGACTTAGTACGTAGAGACAGAAGAATCACCTTCCGGCTTTGGAGAGGAATCGTGATTGATGCGTAAAAGATCTATGAATGTCAGAGCTACAGCACTCAATGATCGATGCATTTGTGAGGTTTACCAGAAGTTGCCACGAAAAGATTTAATCACTATTCCTAAATATTAGAGTAACAGCGCATCACTACCGCAGACTGTCTTTTTTTTATCTGTTATAAATTAAACCAATTCAAGTTGGACGGAGAGAAAATATCTTCGTGTGAAAAAAAGATTTCGTGTGTAGTTTAGCGTCACCGTTGTTTGACGCTATTGTTTCTACTGTATTTTTCGTAACAAGAAAATTTTACGGGGTGAAATTGGACATCAGGCTTAACCGGTTCTAAATTCTGCGTTACCATTTTCTTAAGGTGACAACCAGCCAGTAGTAGAGAGACAAGTCTATCTTATTATTTAATCCCCATTTTTCGGAGGTGGGGGAAAATAGATTTATACTATGCACAAGAATATTTGTGCGAAAGTTAGTGCAACAGCCACTGCTGGAATTTGAACTTGGCATGACGATTCCATTTTCCCCGCCGATGTCCAATACGCTGCGCACGTATCTGATTATTAAATAATTATCCATTACATCATTGATCTACGATGCTGTGTTCGACATGGAAATTTAAAAGGAAAATAGTATTGATTACCGGTTCTTAAATCCTCTGTATATTTTGTGATGGAAGCGGGCGGTAGAATGATTTGGCGAATATGAACCAATGCCTAAATGAAAGCCTTAGAATTTTAGGGATCGCCTAATAAGACATGTACAATAATTACATTTGCGAAATCGTTTTGAGTGGAAAAAGGGGAAGATGAAAATCAATACTGAAGTTAAATGCGGAATTTTAAAATGTCAAATTATACTCAGATAGCCGGTAGGATTCTTCGATTAGCGATGCCAATCCCCTCTCCGTGTAAGATGCGACCGGTTATACTAGGTAAGATTTTACTAACAACAAGAAGCAGTTTATGATCTGCTCTATTCGGATATGAGTATGAAATGAACACTGACTACATCTGCCAGAACCTGAAAAGTGGTCACTGATTTTATTTACGATACTGCTGATTTTTTCGCCACATCTACAATCAAACAATATATATATATATATATATATATATATATATATATATATATATATATATATATATTTATTTGTGTGTGCGTGTGTATATATATATATATGTATGTATAATATATGCACACACACATATATATATATATATATATATATATATATATATATATATATATATATATATATATATAAAAAATGAGCCTGCCAAAGTTATAAATTAGTGACAATTGAAAAAAAGTTCATGAAAGTATGTATATTATATATTATAATGGAACCTTAAAATGGTCTGTTTTTCTTTAATATATATATATATATATATATTTATATATATATATATATATATATATATATATATATATATATGTGTGTGTGTGTGTCTGAATTGATGCAAAAGTACGTATACAGTAATGAAAAACAAAACGTCATTACAAAACGTATTGCATTGATGATACAAAGATATAATAAACATGAATCACTCAAACAAACAAACAAAAACGCATAAAAATTCCAGTTTGACTGTTAATATGTCGTCACCTTATTTGAGTTGAAATTGGTTCTATCATCCGTTTGAAATTGTATCCATTAAACGTTAGAACGCCGGGATTAAAAAACACAGAATAATCCTTGAAAACGGATGGATTATCGTTCGGAGGTACTTGGGAAGAAAAAAATATAAAATAAAAGTTACTATGAATTTTGGTAAATTTATCGATAAAACGAAACAATTTATTCGGAAATTGGAAAGATATAATTTTAAAAAAACAGACAGAACTTTTCTCTATATATATTTGTTAGACACGAATATACACCTGCCGAAAAACGCCTTACGTGGCTTCCCTGTGTTTTTTCTACAAATATTTCCATGGCAACTGCTCTGTGTTTGTTTCCCTGGTGCTCTGAATACATAATTTTCAGCGTGCTTCTAGATTGGCATCTCGGTCCCATCACTTTACTCTTCAAATATCTAAATACAGTTTCCACTTCTATTCCGAGGGTTTCTTTTCTCGCACTTCCCATCCGTGGAACTCTTTTACGTTTCCAAGATTCCCTGATGACTATCTTCAAAAATTTAAATTTAAACGTCAATCGCCATCTTCTGTATTCTTGAATCTCGTCATCTGTTGTCCTTTCCTCAACGCCCCCACCCAGCATTCACAGACTTCTCTTTCACTTTCATTTTCTATAACCACTCTGCTTGCTTGTTACATTACAGCCTTGATGGGGGTGAAATGATTAATATATATATATATATATATATATATATATATATATATATATATATATATATATATATATATATATATATATATATATATATATATATATATATATATATATATATATATATATATATATATGTTAATCATATATCTTAATCATATACATATATATCTTAATCATATATCTTAATCACACACACACACACACACACACACACATATATATATATATATATATATATATATATATATATATATATATATATATATATATCTTAATCATATACACACATACTCTTGTGCAAATCAATTGAAACAACCACCTTAGTATCCTCTCTTTCAACATACGGTCAGTTTTAGGCCAACTGGAGTGACAGGGTGTAATCATTTACTATTTTTTTTTCTCTCAGATTAGGCTATTTGCAATTGTGTGCAATAATATGAATCTATTTTTGGGGTGTACGATGAAATTTTTTGGCCTTGAAAAATATTTTATCAGATTTATATCACACCAATACA
Source organism: Acanthosepion pharaonis (assembly GCA_903632075.3). NCBI lineage: Eukaryota > Metazoa > Mollusca > Cephalopoda > Sepiida > Sepiidae > Acanthosepion > Acanthosepion pharaonis. The sequence goes on along the minus strand of CAHIKZ030001580.1, from coordinate 93,043 downwards.
CTATTGTCTCATATCTCTGTTAGTTGTCCTACGGTCATTGTCTGTGATGGAAATTACTCTAAGGAAGTATACGAAATTTGTAACGATGCACGAACACACTGGCAAGCCTTACCAGTGAGCAAATCAAAGTACTATAGATTGACCCGGAAACTCTCCTGATTTAAATCTAGTCGATAATCTGTGGTCAGTCTTCGTGGAATGGGCATACGAATTACTAACATGTGCACTGGGTCATGTGTCATTGAAAAAATACGAAAAAAGTAAATAATAATGAGGAATTATTCGTTTTATTTCAATTAATTTGCACAATATCTCTCTGTATTTCTGAAATGAGGTATTATGTACACTATTTACATTATTCGCACTATTGTCCTCATCTTTGTTACCATATTTATCACAATGTTTCGGCCGTTGTACGCTCCGGCCTTCTTCAGGTGTTTGGAATGTCGAACTGAACCCTTTATTTTTTGCTTGCTGGGGTAGACGTTGTTTGAGGTCACCCTGTATATATATATATATATATATATATATATATATATATATATATATATATATATATAAGCTGAATATATATACATATATATAAGCTGAAAATATTCTGTTTTTTAGATGTACAAATAGAGAAACAAACAGTAATACTTAGAAATCATAATAAATGGAATAAGTTAGTGCGGAAATGTTCTCAGGAAATAATAGTACTCCATATTCTTTACGGAAACGATGAGAATAAACACAATGGAAAGCAATCTACCGATTAGATTCGCCCTGCAGAAGAGTATGTATTCCTTGATAAATGTTTAAATATGTAATATGTTTAAATATGTGATTAAGAGTAACCTTTTGCTGCGATCTTGTATATCAGTTAAAAGCAGCAAGGCCATTAAAAGATAAATCTATCTGACAAAGGCAGATGTTTTAGATTAAAATCTATAAACCACTTGAAAATGGCTGACGAGATATTCATCAAGTAATCGAATAGTCGTGGGTGTTCTTAATCTAGTATAGAATCGGAAATCCAGTCACGACAATCCATGCATCGTGATAACAAATAACTGACGAGATATCTCGTTAGAAATTGCTTTTCTCTGAGATTTCTTTCTCTGGATTAGAGTCAGAATGTGATCTAGGAATTACCATGTAATTCCAAAGATTATTTTTATCCTTTCACGCTTTCTTCGATATTTTCAGCATATTTTTGGTTCCGAATAACTTTTGGTACGGTATCCCATTTTTTATTGCTTTTTCTATTTGCCGCGTCCCTTCAGGACGTTGTCGATCAAGGCTCTCCATAATTTCCTATCCTTTGTAGCGCTTATTAATTCTTTGTTGTTTTGTTATCTCTCCAAAAACGTGGTCTGCCATCCATTTCATAAGCTCGGTCGGTGGGATTTTGCGCTGTTTTCTTCATTCACTCTTACCTTCAATTTGTCCCGTAATTAATTATACTAGAAATTTTAAATGTCTCTTTCTGATGTTAAGTATAAGTGTCATTTTTGTTTCAATTTTCTCTAAAACCTCGTCGTTATTTACATGTTCGGTTCATGGAATTCCTTCTATCCCTCCGTAGAACCACATTTCTATTGCCTCATGTCTGTTCTTCATCTGTGAGAAGACTGTCCCGTATTCACTACCTTATAGGAGGATTGATATTTACGTAACAGTTCAGTATTCTTTTCTATGTTACTAACGAGGTTTTCGCGTTTCTTAATATTTTGTTTAGCTTTTGGAAGGTATCTTTCGCAATGCTAATTCGCCTTTCAATATTACAGTCTCCGTCCTATGTTAAAACACTTTCCAGATTTTGGACTTGTTGGTATGTCCATTTTGTAATTTGCACGATGGACTGTGTCGCCGACAACCATGTTTTCTGTCTTCTTGCATTCGATGTTTAGTCATTTCTTCGCACATTCCTTTCATACCTTCTGTAAGAGTTCTTGTAATTTCGTTCTGTCTTTTTTTTTTAATCAATTCACCTAACAGTGAATTTTTTGTAACCTGGAAATATTCTCTAGTAACTTGGATAACATTCTCTAGTAACGTCAGAGTTCGAAGCAGAAAGATGAAGAGTTAGATTTGTCTTTTGGTGCCAGTTCGATAAAGGCCTGTGATTGGCTGAATCTCATAGTGGCTTGTCCAATCAAAATGGGTGGTACTGATCTTCTAGGAAACTGTTGAACAAACAAGGGAAGTAACTTGCTTGAACCGAAAGGTATACTTTTTATTGGTTGAATGGGCTTTAAAGATTAGTTTTGTCGTGCTGCAGACCGTGAAGTTCTACTAGCTTAACGATAATAGCAGGTGAAGATGAAAGTCAATAATATTTGATATTTGTTAATGGCTGATATTGATTCATTTAAGAAATATGACGATTAATATCAGTACAAGTTGAAAATTAATAATGGTTTCATAATGATACATGTAAGTAAAAATGAATTTGAATGTAGACACTAGTTGAAAATTGCTAATGTTTAATAATGATTTATATAAGAAAAAATGACATTAAATACTATTTATCAATTAATAATTGTTGATAAGGATTCCTCTAGGTGAATACTAGTTGAAAATTAATTATGATTGACAGTGAATAATCTAAGAAAAAAATGAAGATATCAGTAAATACTTGTCGAAACTTGATAATGATTCATGTAAGAAAAAGTGAAGATGAAAGTAAATAATAATCGTAAGTTGATAATGATGGATAATGTTTCATCCAAGAAAAATTAACAATGAAAGTAAATACTAGTCGAAAATTGATAATGGTTGAGAATTTTTATCTAAGAATAAAAATGAAGATGAAAGTAAAGACTAATCGAAAATTGATAATAGTTGATAATGTTACTGTTGTGAATAATAAAGAGTGGTCTCCCCTTGTTTCGTTACTCTCCTCTTTGAGAGAGATAGTTCTGTTTACTGGGACTATAAAAGGTCATTATGCGTGAACCTTTTACTCTCAGTTGAATAAAGCTTTCTAAAAGACTACACCTGCGTAATTTTGTCATTACAGTTACATCTAAGAAAAATGAAGTAAATACTAATCGAAATAGATAATGGTGAATAATGATTCATTTAAGAAATAATGAAATTAAAATAAATATTACTAAGAAGTTAAGGTTGGTAGAAAATGAGTAATTCAGATAAATACAAGTCGAAAAGTAACCATGGTTAATAATGATTCATAAAAGAAAAAATAAACATGAATAAAAAATACTAGCCGAAAATTAATAAAAATTGATAATGATTCATTTACGAAAAATATGGATGAAAGTAAATACTAATCGAAAATTAATAATGATTCATAATTCATGTAAGAAAAAAATGAGGATGACAGTAAATATTAGTCAAAAATTAATAATGGCTGATAATGATTCATCTAAGATAAATAAAGTAAAAATAAAAGTTATTGCATAAAAATGATGTGCAAATAAAAAGATAATAAAACCAGGAACTGAACGACCCAACATACACAGCGAGTATCAGAATTAATAGATTACTTTTATGTCTAAATAAACATGAAAAATACTTCTCTTCATGACTATAACACGCCGAACAACATCGAAATCGATCATACTAATCTATCCTTCCCCCCCTCAACTTAACGATATAGCATACATATTTATATAAGATATTGCTTCTGAGGAAGACAGTCTAATGATTTCAGCATAATATCTGCAGCCCGCTTCAAGTGAATAGATTTGTTTCGTGATAACAGACTTCGAATGGCTTATTATCATACCACTTTGGAATTAGAAATTTCACTGACTGGTAAATGAACTGATTGCCGTAGGGATACGAAGAAAAAAAAAAGAAACATTCCTCGGATATAGATACTCGTTTATGGATTTCAACTAAAGTCACATGAAGGACGTATTAACCGATGGAGACGCAAATTCCATGTCTATTAATATACTTTTTTTTTTTAAGAACGTTCCTTTAGCAGCGGGTTTCTAGGGAGAAGCAATTCAGTATTATATACCTAATTTAGAAATGATTCTTTTTTAGGGGTCATTTATTTGTTTATCCTCAAAAGTTAAAATACATCTTTCTGAAAACAAAATGAAAAGTTAAGAGTAATTGACACACAAAGGCATCATTTAAAAAAAAAAAAATTCATAGGTCTCCGACGGTCATCAATGACAAAGGACTTGATAGCACCTATCTGCTTCTCTGGAACATCGCCACCTGTGGCTGAAAAGGCTGAAGCTCGAGTGACAGTCTCTGTCACACAAGTCCCACCTGTGAATTGTCTATATGTTGTCTATGCTGCAGCGTTCGTTTTTGTGGATCTGTTTTTCTTCTGCTGCGTTGTTCAGTTTCTCCTCTTCTGACATTACATCAAGGTGATTCTCCCACAAAATGGTTAGCAGCAAGGTCTCCCCAGCGGTCACTGTCTCTTTTGCCATCTGCAAGTTCCCTGTAGATGATGTCTTTGGAAACTTGGCTATCCTCCGTACACCGAACATGACGCAGCTATCGTAGCCTGCACTGTTTGAGCAGAATGAATATGATTGGTTGGGCGACGCAAGACAGAACTTCCGTGTTGGGCACTTTGTCCTTCCACGATATGCCCAGGATGCGTCGGATACACTTCAAGTGAAAATATTTATTTTACAACAATCGACATGAACAGATAGCAATAGCAACCCATATGGATTTGTTTTAAGGCATATTGAACTTTTGCAGTTGATATAATGACGAATTCTGTCGTACATTAGAAAAAGTAAAAATAGGTTTTGTGACGGTTACAGTGTCGGATCCTTTGGTTACGGCGCCAACGGTGACGTCGCTCCTCCTGGTCGCTCCTCCTGGGTCCAAGCGTGCCGCTCCAACCCTTTGGTCAGATGATCACCAGCCTCGCCTTTCCCGACTCGCTTCCAATACCTGGTCACTAAAGCAACTATACCGATCTCCGGTCTGTCTACCCACGCTGTGTTTAGATCTTAGACAGACGGGACCAGCAGGGATCGGGGCCGATACAAGTTGAGTCCGACGGGGGTGGCAAAACACAAATAAAATAAAACTCACGACACCAAACAAAATTGCTGATAAAAAGGGTAACAACCTTTTTTATATCTTAAAGTCCGTTACATAAAAACAAAAGTGTTCTCATTTCCCGACCCGCTCTGTGGACTATGGCACCAAGCTTCTATCACACAATAGAAAAATGTCGAATTACCTACTTTCTAGAATCATGTATGTATGTCGGAGTGTGGTTCAGTTCGACACTGGGGCTAATTTCTATCGATCATTCGCAGTTGATTCTTCTCTCCGACTTGAGTTGTATTTCTTCTTCTTCGTCTGCTTGGGCTGGTAGATTTCTTGTTTCAACCCAGTGGAAGATTTCTTGCTTCGATTCAGTGGAAGATTTCTTGCTTCGATTCAGTGGAAGATTTCTTGCTTCAATTCGGTGGAAGATTTCTTGCTTCAATTCGGTGGAAGATTTCTTGCTTCGATTCAGTGGAAGATTTCTTGCTTCAATTCGGTGGAAGATTTCTTGCTTCAATTCGGTGGAAGATTTCTTGTCTTCAACTTGGGCTGGAAGGATTTCTTGTTTCGAGGATTCTTCTGTCGTCCGAGGTGAACTGCAACTCACGCCCAACCTAACTCCAACTTCAACTCAACTTCAGCTCCAACTGATTTCTGCCGACTGGGGTCCTGCTTATATTGACGCCGCAACAAACCGGGGTGGGTCGGTCGGCGTCAGGGGTTTCTCGATAATTTCAAGAGCCGTATTAATTTTGACTTTCCATTATCGTTATTGTTTTCACCCCTACTTTCTCACAGTGCTCTTGGGGGGGCGGCGCATATCTATTTCTCTTAGTCTCTCTCATGTCAGGTGATCGCTCTCAACCAATCGTTCCCGATCGAACTTTTTCTTTCTCTTCTTTCCGCAGCCCACGTGACCGCCTCGTCCAACAGTTATTGATCGAGGTTTTCTTTCCTTCTTCTTCCGCGGTCACGTGATTGTATTCGACCAATTGTTATTGACCGAACACCTCTCCCTTTTGTTGGCGGGTGTGGTTACATCGTGCTGGTTTTAAAAAAAAAAAATCCGATTTCGCACCTTTTTTGCACGTACGCAAAATGACAATCCTTGCCCTCTCTCACCTGGACTTTGTCAAACAGCCTGCTGCTAATTAGTCTTGACTTTTAGAAGGGATCTTTTCCGCCTTCCTGGCGCCCTCCGTGGTCCAAAAACAATTGCTCTTCTTTTTACCTCTTTGTTTTTCCTGATAGCCGAGAATCTTAATTATCTAGGTCGAAATATCTCTACTTTCTTAACGTGGGTGTCCAATTCTTAACAGGTCAATTCCGTATATCGTTTTCACCAGTCACTTCCCCAACCCAAAGACACTTTCTCTCTGACTAAAGTAAAATTCATTTCTATTATTCTAATTTAAAAGTTACCTTTCGTTATTTTGATAAGAATTCTTCTACGAAAATGTCGGTCAGCGCTCGCGACCGATATCTCCAATTCTATTCTTTCAACAAAAATTAAGGTCAGTCAGAGGCTCTGACCGACATCTGGTCCACACCCAGCGGCCTGTTTTGATATCATGTCTTTTCCTTTCTTTCCCCCTTTTGTTATTATCTTTCCTTTCTTCCTTTTTCCTTTCTTTCTTTTTCCTTGCTTTAGGATCGTTTAGTACATTCTTAGTGAATTATTTTCAACCCAGTTATTTTCCGTTTTAAAGAAAAAAAATTAACAACCTGTTTAATAAAACTGAATAAGGAAAAATTAACTCATATTTCTATGAATATTTCCAATAAATGCAAGGTGCCATAATCCTCCCCTAACCGATTTGTCATTTACCCGTAAATGACACCTAAACCCAATTACATCATTTAACATGCACCATGCATTCGTCTCATGCAATTCTATTCTACTTTCTAACATGCAAGGGTAATGTTCTTTCCATTTTTCTTTTTGTTCTACATGCAATGAAATGTTCTTTTCATTTTCTTTTTTGTTCTACATGCAATGAAATGTTCTTTTCATTTTCTTCTGTTCTACATGCAATGAAATGTTCTTTTCATTTTCTTTTGTTCTACATGCAATGTAATGTTCTTTTCATTTTCTTTTGTTCTACATGCAATGAAATGTTCTTTTCATTTTCTTTTGTTCTACATGCAATGAAATGTGTGCGTGTGTCTGTAGGTGCAGATGTGTTCTTTAGGGTTTGTTCTTCTTGGTCAATGTTTTCCCTCTCTCTGCTGTGGGAGGTTTTTCCGCCGCACGTGGTGGTCTCCACGCCAGCCTCCTCCATTGGTCTTCCAGCAATTTCTTCGCCAGTTCTGTCTGAGTGAGGAACACCGCTCGGCATCTCCCTCTCGAGTTGTTGCATGCTCACTAGACTGTCGTTCGCTAATCTTCTCCTACTCTTAATCTTCCATATTATTACCCCCCGATGGCTATAACTAGGAATGTACCCATTACTATTGACCAATTTATCGCGATCTGCTCATCGTCTTCCCAAGCTACACCTTCGTCTCCCAACGCACTTAACTTATCTCTTAAGTGATCCATATCGATCTTTTCTATTGGCTTCATTAATACTGGCATCTTATTTAAGGTAACATTAGAGAATCTCTTCACTATCGGCTCCCCATAATTCTGTACAATTGACTAAGCCTCTACCAATCATCTCTACGAGTGAATCTTTTTTCTTCATACCTTTCTTCCATCTGGTAATAGGGGGCAAGGAGATGGACACCCCAACCGCCGAACATCCATGGGTAGCGACACCAGGGATAACGGTGGCCTTATTCTTAATGTCCTTGTGGACTCTCCCCCACATACCCTAGACAGGCTGATATGTTTCTGTGTGGCTACCGCCCACACCCCGTCTGAAAACACTGATAGCTTGTGGTAATGCCGAGTTTGTTAATACCTCTACTTGGCAGATTCTTTGATTCCTTCTCCCTTCCTTCAAACAATTCTAGTATGCACAGTTTGCGGTTACCAGTTTTATAGATAGGGCTCAACGAGGTACAAGTCCCCAGGGTATCATCTCTACATCTTCTAGCTTCTTCAGCTGATAGCAACATGAATTTCGTTCTCCCCGAATTTAATGCTATGTAGTCTGCTTCTACCTTGTACCTTGCTATCATTCCCAAACCTTGATCTCTTCTGGGGTAGGGAATGGGTAAGTTTATAACCTGGTATATCTCGAATATACTCTCGCTATCTAGTAACGGAACAGATATTACTACCAATAATCGTCTATTTTCTAACAAGGTCACACATCCAAGGGCATTATAGTACTTCCACAATTCTTTAGTGGGGTCCACTGGTAGCCTTAAATGGCGGGGTAACTCGGCCTGTATGCCCAGTAATGCTTCCTTTAGGTGACCCGGGTTTACTATACTTGGGGAGAGGTGTCCTAATGACAGCATGTCTAATTGTGCTCTCACGTGTTCCAGCAAGGTCGTCAACGACTGACTAGTTTGTCGTACTTTATTCGTAATCGTCATTAGCTGGAAATATTTTTTGCATGAATCCACTTATTTCCTGTAATTCAATCATTACAGTTTCTGTATTATTAATTACCTCTTGTCTTAGTTTCGCCAGGTTGTCTATTAACCAATTGATCCTGGCTCTATTTTTGGATACTTCTAACCTTGTCACATTTAATATCGTGACACTTTCTCTTGCCACCTGGGCAAGCGTCCTCTGATTTACTTCTACTTGTCCCAGTTTCCTTCTTATGAATTTAACGTCATCTTCAGTTACTGTTCCAAACAAGACACTCAACGCCTTTCCCACAATCGGGAGTACGGATCTTCGTTCCCGCGTCTGCAGTAACTCTATTCCCTGCAGGTAGCTTTGCATGTCTTTCCATTGAGCTTCTATCATAGTGGCTTCTGATTCTAGGGAGTGCAATAAGCTAAGATACCCCTTGTGCTTGGGATAATCTTGTCCTACTTTCAATCGGGCTGCATCCAGCTGCGTCAGCTCGTTTCCTAACTTATCTAATAGCGACTCATACGGGTTCAAATCTATCACGAATGTGACCAACCATTAGACCTGGTTATTATTACTTGGCTCGTTTTTTAAAAATGGTGTTTCGGCTGCGTTTCCCGGCTTCCGCCATCGTCACCACCAGCGTGGCTATCACCATCATCGTCATCACCAACCCTTTCATCTTGATCATTCCTGAAAGGTAACAAATTCTCTTGTTGTTATTTTTCACAATCACTTAGTCCCGCTCGATTCATCACTCAATTATTTCATAACTTTTTTTTTTTTTTTTTAAGCTCGGCTCTTCCCTCCCCTAACTAATCCCCAGCAGACAGAATGGTCCGGTCAGGTGTGCGTGGCGCCCACTCTAAAGGTCGTACTTTAAGACACTACTGGTGATCAATCAGCAATGCCAATAATTCTTCCGTCCCTCGTGAGGTGCAGCCCGCGACTCCATCCCCTCCACTCACATCTACCATAGTCAGACAGTAGGATTTTGGATGAGCCAGTGTCGCTATCTGTCGACACTAAATGCTCCTATTCTGCACAGCCCTTTTGTTCTACTGAGATTTGGGGTTCTTCTCCTCCCTGATCTTATCTTCTGAGGTGATTCCTGTTCAACCTCTAACCTTCTTGCTGTGGTTAATTCTCGTCCAGGAGGTTCCTTGTCCTCTTCTTCATCCCCTGATTCTTCTTCCTGTTTAGAGTCTTCGCCTTGAATGTCTTCGATACCTCTCGACTCTATGTCTAAACTTTTCTTGTTCCTTATCCTTTCCTTAAGCTGGGAAAGGGGTATTCGATCCTCCTCCTCCCACTCGCTGGACCCTTCGTCCTGTTCAGGGTGCCTCTTTTAAAGCCTTCGACTGCTTGTTTGGACCTCTTCGTCTTTTTCTTCCTTTTTTCGGACATGGGGTGCGATGGCGATTTCACAGGGTCTTCTCTGCACTGATTCAGTCGACGACTGAACATCGCTAATCCCCGCTGAGGGTTCCAACTCCGTCACTCGGACTGCTTCGTTTATCTGGTCAAGTCGACCTATCTCCTCATCTTCCTCAGAGTCTTCCTCCGTCTCCATTTCTTCCGGTTCAACCAGAGTTACCTTCCTTTTCCTTGTCTTCTTAGGCCTCGGCTCGCTCATTTCCAGGTTAGCTATTTCAGCCTTCTTCAGATCATTGGCATGAACCCTCCTCGCTCGTCCTGCCACTTGATCCCATATTACATATGATACGGGGCCCGTCTGCTCTACTATCCGGTAGTACGGTTCCCATCTCTGGTCTAGTTTTCCTTCTCTCTGGTGGATTTTATAGTAGACAGGGTCTCCAACCCTCAATTCTACCACCTTTCTTTCAGCATTCACCCTTTCATTTCTTTTCTTCTGGGCCCTCTTTATTCTTCTTCTGGCCTGTACGAATATCTTATGTTGCTGTTCCAGCAATAGTTGATGATGATCTTCTCCCATATACCTTCTTCAGGGCTTCAGTAGGTTATCTACAGGCAGGACCACGTCTCTGCCAAACAACAAAAAATAAGGAGAAAATCTGGAGGTTTCGTTTATCGTAAACCTCACGGCCACCAGAGCCTGCGTCAAATACAAGTCCCAATTTCCAATGTTTTCTCTGACCAACTTGGCCAATACATCTCCCAAGGTTCTATGAAACCTTTCCACTTTAGCATTTCCTGGGGGGCGATATGGGGATGTTTTTATGTGCTCTACATTCAAACCTGTCAAAACCTCTCTCTCTCATGATGCTGTTCACATTCTCCGTGCCATTATCTGTTACCAATTGCACAGGGGCACCATACCTAGGGAAGATTTCGCTTATTATCAACCCGGCCACAGTTCTGGCCTTCTTGTCTGGTACTGCAAATGCCTCAGGCCAATTTGTTAGCCAATCGACAAAACTCACTATATAGTTGTTTCCTTTGTGCAGTTTCCCCATATGGTCCTGATACATCCATACTCACTTTCTCGAAGGGGAAGTTTGGTACGTCTGTTTCCCTCCAAGGGTGCCATTTCCTGCCTTCTGCTCTGCGACTGGCACACTACACAACTCCGAACATAGTTAGTGACTTCTCCGTACAGTTTGGGCCAATAGTACTTTCTTCCTTCCTGTGAGATCACATGTCCTATCAATTCCCATGTGACCCAACCTCTCGTGGCACTGTTCCAATATCTCTGGTCTTAAACTTTTGGGCACATACAACTTGGGTTTGATTTCTTCATCCCTTCCTGAGAGATAATACAGCCTTTCCTCTATTATGGAATACTTGGTGGTCTCTCCTGCCTTCACCTTCTCTCTTAGAGCAGCTATTTCACTGTCTGCTTGCTCCTTTCCGATTCCTTCCGTCCAGTAGGGATCGGTTATTATCTGGGCGTCCCCTTCTTCGTCCGATTCTAACATAGGGCGATCTTTTTAGCTTATTAGAGTTAATTACTCCTATTCTATAGGCTTTATCATCTACTCCCTGTTCTACCTTTACAGATCTTTCTTCCAGTTGCTTCGGTATTCTTGAGAGTAAATCTGCGCACGTGTTTTCCCTTCCTGCCAAATACTCTATCTTACAGTGGTAGCCACTTAACTTAAGTGCCCACTGTTGAATTTTCTTATTATTTGTCCACTCTGCCTGCAATAGGTACTGCAGAGGCTTGTGGTCTGTCTTTATAGTGAAGACCGCACCATTTAAATAGTAGTCCAGTTTTTGGAGAGCATACATGATAGCATATGCTTCCCTCTCTATTACTGGCCACCTCTGTTGTGTCTCTGAGAGCTTATGGGAGAGGAAGTATATCAGTACTTCCTCTGGTATGCCTGGCACTGGTCCTTCCCTATCAGGACACGGCTGGGTAAGCACTGCCCCCACACACTGCTCACTGGCATCCGTGTATAATATCATGGGCTTGCTGAGGTCTGGGTACGTCAGCAGTGGAACGGTGGTCAACTGTTCCTTTAGCGAGTCAAATGCTCGTTGACAGTCCTCTGTCCACTTGAACCTAGCGTATTTCTTCGTCAGGGCCACTAGCGGTATGGCAATTCTTGAAAATGCCGGGACGAAGCGCCGGTAGTAGCCTATGGCTCCTATAAAACCTCTTACCTGCCTCACTGTCTTAGGCTCTGGCATTTCCCCTTATGACCTTTACCTTATCCATGTCGGGTTTAATACCGTCTCCGTTTATGACGAAGCCCAAATACCTAGTTTCTTCCCTCAGAAACTGACACTTTGACAATTTCAATTTTAATCCGTGTTTCCTCAACCTTCCCAACACCTGTCTTAAATGAAAAAGTGTTGTTCCACTGTCTCCGAGAATATCAAGATATCGTCTAAATACGCCATGGCAAAGCTCTCGTATCCTCCTAACACTATTGACATTAGCTGTTGGAAGACTCCGGGGCATTAGCTAAACCGAATGGCATCACTCTGAACTGAAACAGTCCCAGGTGACACGCGAATGCGGCCTTCTCCTTGTCAGCCTCATCCAGGGCTACCTGCCAATACCCGGACCTCAAGTCCAACGTAGAGAAGTACTTTGCCTTCCCTAATAATGCCAAAATGTCGTCTATCAATGGCAATGGCACCGCCAACGGCTTCGATATAGAATTCAGCTTTCTAAAATCTACACAGAAACGGTGGCCGCCATCTTTCTTACCTACTATTACTATTGGGAAGCTCCAAGGAGAGATCGATCTTTCGATCATCCCAGCTTCCAACATTTCCTCTACTGCCTCTTCTACAAGGGGTCTTTTATGTATAGGTGTTCGGTAGGGTTTTAATTTCACAGGGGTGGTCTCCGGTGTCGATTTTCATTTCGACTGTGTGGGTCTGACCTAGTTCCTTATCTGACTGGGCTACCACATCTCGATTGTTCCTTAACAGACCCCCCACTCTGGTTCTAAATTGATCCGGTGCTAATATATCCTCATCTAAGATTCCTTTTGTTTGCTCTACTAGCTTCCTTCGTTCCTCCTCGAATCTCACCCGATTCAGAGTTCGTAGGGGAAGCGCTCTCCCCCTATCTTCTCCCCTCTCTAACCTTGATAGTCTTTTGGGCCTGGTTCACCATCATTATGGGCACCAACTCGGCTGCCTCCACTACCGTTTCGCATAGGGTTACCTCGTTATCTTCTAGGCCCTTTCCTTCTACAGGGACCAACTGCAGAGGTCCTCTCCGTACCTTTTTTTCTGACATTAGCCTACCCTTTCCCGACACTGCGGTCCTAGGAGGTAACTTTACATCTTCCTCCACCACTATGGTTATCTCTTCCTCGGGTGGGCATCCCAATGGCGTTCTCTCGCCGTTCACCACCAACGCAGTAGGATTAAACTCGATCTGGGCCTTCTGGCTCCGGAGCCAATCTTCTCCCAAGATTGCCTCTGTACACAGGTCGGGGGTTACGTAAAAATTTTGGGTGCTTTTCACCCTCCCAATCCTCACCGGGAGCCTCACCATCCCTTTTATCTCCAGGGGGGCCCCATCTGCTTGCGTGATCTCTATGTCCGCTTCCCGTAACCTTCTCTTCCGTTTCACCCGCCTGTATGTCTCCTCTCTCATCAATGACACAGATGCTCCTGTGTCCACCAAAGCCCTCATCTCTCTACCACCTATCTCTGCTCTACAGGATAGTTCTCTCTCTTGCGTTAGCGAAGAGAATACCTGAGCTTTCTTCTTCCTGGGTCCCCACCTTTGGGTTACCCCAGCCATAGGCGCCGGTAGTAATAAATCACCTTCATTTTTTTTTTATGAGGTGGAGTTCTGCGCCCCTGCACTGGGCGACCCCCGCCGGACCTCTCCCGGTCTCCCATGGCCGTTTCTAAGAATACAGTTTCTTTTCAGGTGTCCTGGCCTCCTGCAAAACCAGCACCTTCTTGCTGGACAGCTTGCCGCAAAGTGGCCCGCCCGACCACATGTCCAACATTTTGCTCTTTCCCTTTTTAACTGGGTTCGCCTTGTGTCTATCCTCAGGGAACCCGTCCTCTATTCAAGCGGTTCGCCCACCCACAGGTCCAAGTTTTTATTTCTCTCCTTTTTTAACTGGGCCACCCTCCCTCTTAATTCTGGGGTGGCCCGCTGGCTTTTCTTGGGCTCGGCCTTCTTTGTTAATATTGGTGGGGCACCCTTCCTCAGCCCGCACCACTTGGCCAGGTGTCCTTTCTTACCACACCTGATGCATCTGTCACGATCGAAGTCTGGGGGCAATCCCCACTTCGTCGGACATTCCGCCGCCCTGTGGTCCTCGTACCCACAGGTCCAGCAGACCAGCCCATATCGACCCGGCGTGGGCTTATAAAAAGCCATGCCTGGTCGACCATGCCCCCTTCTATTGGGGTCCTCCTCCCATATTTCTGCCCGATCCACCTCTTCCTTAACCCTCTGATTCCATACGGGGGTTCTTCCGCCTACCCCCCCCTTCCAGCCTCCTGACTTGGTGTCTGCTTCTTCCCACACCTCTTCACCTTATCCCATACCCCCTGGCTCTCTCTGGCCAGCTCTATCGCTGCCGACAGTCTGAGCGGTCCCTCTTTCAGGACGTCGTGCCGAACACGCTCATCACTCAGAGCTTCCACATACAGGTCCGCCAGTTGGGCCTGCATGACTGCGTTGTCCCTGACCACCTCGGGGAATGCTAATGACGATAGCCTTCCCGCTCGGGCCCCCCCTTCTCCCGGGGTCTCCTCCCGAAGCTGTGTTAGTTTTAAAAGGGCCCTCATGGCCTCTATGGCCGTACCCTCGTCGGCGAACTCTTTGGTCAGCAGTTTTTTACTTCTTCCCAGGCCAAGCAGGGATGATTTTCCAAGAGTCCCCTTACGAACTCCGACGCTTTTTCCTTTGTGGCATCGTATGCCAGGTACAGGGTTTCCTGGTCCGAGAGCTCGTAGATGGTTCGGCTCTTTTCGAGGATTGTCAGCCAGTTCCTGAACTCCTTCCCGCTGCCATCAAATACTGGGACCCTCGGTCCACCCAACAGCTTCCTTAGATCCACTGACAACCCCCGCCCTACTTCTTCTTCACCCCCCCACTGCTCTATCTGACTCATAATCTGACATGTCTACAGAGAAAGACAGTCTATACAGCAACAATCGAGGTTGGGAAACAAAACAAGGTGTCCTACCTTACAGACGATTCTGTTCTTTCTTTTCCTTTGGTCCCGGGTCGTTCTGAGTTCTGTCTGAATTTTCAGCAACGGCGGTCGATCGTGGTCTTCTCAGGGTTGAAATCCCTCGGTCACCACGGCACCATATGTGACGTGGCTGTCTCAGGGTTGATCCGTTGGTCACGGCACCACTTGTGACGGTTACACACCTGGCCCAGTGTCGGATCCTTTGGTTACGGCGCCAACGGTGACGTCGCTCCTCCTGGTCGCTCCTCCTGGGTCCAAGCGTGCCGCTCCAACCCTTTGGTCAGATGATCACCAGCCTCGCCTTTCCCGACTCGCTTCCAATACCTGGTCACTAAAGCAACTATACCGATCTCCGGTCTGTCTACCCACGCTGTGTTTAGATCTTAGACAGACGGGACCAGCAGGATCGGGGCCGATACAAGTTGAGTCCGACGGGGTGGCAAAACACAAATAAAATAAAAACTCACGACACCAAACAAAATTGCTGATAAAAGGGTAACAACCTTTTATATCTTAAAGTCCGTTACATAAAAAAAAAAAGTGTTCTCATTTCCCGACCCGCTCTGTGGACTATGGCACCAAGCTTCTATCACACAATAGAAAAATGTCGAATTACCTACTTTCTAGAATCATGTATGTATGTCGGAGTGTGGTTCAGTTCGACACTGGGGCTAATTTCTATCGATCATTCGCAGTTGATTCTTCTCTCCGACTTGAGTTGTATTTCTTCTTCTTCGTCTGCTTGGGCTGGTAGATTTCTTGTTTCAACCCAGTGGAAGATTTCTTGCTTCGATTCAGTGGAAGATTTCTTGCTTCAATTCGGTGGAAGATTTCTTGCTTCAATTCGGTGGAAGATTTCTTGTCTTCAACTTGGGCTGGAAGGATTTCTTGTTTCGAGGATTCTTCTGTCGTCCGAGGTGAACTGCAACTCACGCCCAACCTAACTCCAACTTCAACTCAACTTCAGCTCCAACTGATTTCTGCCGACTGGGGTCCTGCTTATATTGACGCCGCAACAAACCGGGGTGGGTCGGTCGGCGTCAGGGGGGTTTCTCGATAATTTCAAGAGCCGTATTAATTTTGACTTTCCATTATCGTTATTGTTTTCACCCCTACTTTCTCACAGTGCTCTTGGGGGGCGGCGCATATCTATTTCTCTTAGTCTCTCTCATGTCAGGTGATCGCTCTCAACCAATCGTTCCCGATCGAACTTTTCTTTCTCTTCTTTTCCGCAGCCCACGTGACCGCCTCGTCCAACAGTTATTGATCGAGGTTTTCTTTCCTTCTTCTTCCGCGGTCACGTGATTGTATTCGACCAATTGTTATTGACCGAACACCCTCTCCCTTTTTGTTGGCGGGTGTGGTTACATCGTGCTGGTTTTAAAAAAAACAAAATCCGATTTCGCACCTTTTTGCACGTACGCAAAATGACAATCCTTGCCCTCTCTCACCTGGACTTTGTCAAACAGCCCGCTGCTAATTAGTCTTGACTTTTAGAAGGGATCTTTTCCGCCTTCCTGGCGCCCTCCGTGGTCCAAAAACAATTGCTCTTCTTTTTACCTCTTTGTTTTTCCTGATAGCCGAGAATCTTAATTATCTAGGTCGAAATATCTCTACTTTCTTAACGTGGGTGTCCAATTCTTAACAGGTCAATTCCGTATATCGTTTTCACCAGTCACTTCCCAACCCAAAGACACTTTCTCTCTGACTAAAGTAAAATTCATTTCTATTATTCTAATTTAAAAGTTACCTTTCGTTATTTTGATAAGAATTCTTCTACGAAAATGTCGGTCAGCGCTCGCGACCGATATCTCCAATTCTATTCTTTCAACAAAAATTAAGGTCAGTCAGAGGCTCTGACCGACATCTGGTCCACACCCAGCGGCCTGTTTTGATATCATGTCTTTTCCTTTCTTTCCCCCTTTTGTTATTATCTTTCCTTTCTTCCTTTTTCCTTTCTTTCTTTTTCCTTGCTTTAGGATCGTTTAGTACATTCTTAGTGAATTATTTTCAACCCAGTTATTTTCCGTTTTAAAGAAAAAAAATTAACAACCTGTTTAATAAAACTGAATAAGGAAAAATTAACTCATATTTCTATGAATATTTCCAATAAATGCAAGGTGCCATAGTTTGGTTTGTACGAGAATCCAAAACTATAGACGTATGTTTGGCTTATATAAAAATCAAGAAAGGTAGTGATACGTTTGGTTTGCAGGAGAATCAAGGAAGACCTGACATGGGGGTAGTAAAAAAGAGGCCACTTTATGGGATTGGGGTTACTCCTCTAAGAATTCCTGGCCCCAAACGACAAAGCATACTTAGAATTGGGAAATCCGCTGAGATTTGACGCTCAAGGACAGGAATTGACGCCTGAAATATTAATATAAAATATTTTATCTAGAATAAAACTTTTTATCTAAGTTTTGAAATTGCAGACTTCGGGTTAGAGAGGGTGGTTTTATTAAAACTTGCACTTAAACTATCCTGAAGAGCATTGCAAGGGCGTTGGGTGGTGATTTTCTAAGCGTAGCTTAGACGTAGGACAAGGCCGAAAGTATGAGCCACTCAGTAAGGAGCGAACTCGTAACTGATCAAGCGAGACAAGTTTCTGACCATAAAAACACAGTCAAAGTGCCACCAATGGCGTTGGATGAAATAGAAATGTCAAATAAATATGAAACCATCCAAAGAATTCCATTATTAAAAGAATTCCATTATTAAAAGAATTCCATTATTAAAATAAGCAGAATTAATGATTTTGGTGGCTGAATATCAAGTAGACATTTTGTCAGTTAAATTATGAATACAGAAACAACCGTTGCTTTAATTTTTAATCAATTCACCCCAAGCAAGCGGATAATACCACTAAGACGAAAGGCACGATTGGGAGTGAAAGAGAAGGAGAAGACTTTGAAAAGAATTGGAAACCTAATGCTAAACAGGAAACAAACAATGAACTTCAATCCCTGATTAAAAAAAAAACTCGTGGAAAATGAATCAAGGGGATCGAAGAATCAATCTACTACTACTGCTTGTGAGATAACTCAGTACGTTCGTCTTAAAGATGATAATTAGGTCAAGCCATAAATTGTTTCCGTAAAATAACATTTTATAAAATTATATATTCACCATTATTCGCAATGCGTTGCGGCAATTTAACAAGCAACACTTCAATACACTTTGAGTAAAATTACGCAGGATTTTTTCGTAAAATTTTTTGCAACGAACTTTTGAATCGGATTTTCGTTAGAGAAAGCTTTCTCCAGAAAAGCGATCGAAAATGTAATAATCGGTTAATGCAAGGTCAGGTGAATATATTGGGTACGGTAGAACAGACCAACCGAGTTCCACAATTGTTCTGTGTGTTATTCTTGCTCTATGCGATTTTGCATTATCATAGAGAACAACATCTTTTCTATTGACGACAATATTTTATTAACAACTTCTGAGCGTATACTTGTGCATTTGGGCAGCAACTCTTCCTTTATACAAGTTTCATTAACGGGTACTGACAAGATGCAGCGATTAAGCTTTTTATAATTTTTTTCTTGAGTTCGTATGAGTGATTTCTTTTTCTGGACATAAAGTATGCAAAAACTATTTGAATGTTCAATATATGTGAGCGCTTTCAGCTATTTTATTAGCCATTATCAAGGATGTTTTTATCTGTTATTTATAACTGAATGTGTAGATTTTTATGTATGTTTCTAGAGTGATTGGAAGGTTTTGTTTTGAATTCATACACGGTCCATACATTGTGGCCATGTTTATCGTTGATGTTATTGAATGTCAGTTTTTTCTTCTTTTTTCATTATTTTTATCTTTTGGCATATGTATTTTCTACATGTAAGTTGCGGATGGAATTTGGTAGGATTACGTGTGTGTTTAAATGAACTTTACTCCAACTATGGTCAGAGAGGTGTAACGTGAGTTTTTGGAAGGCATATACTTATTTATGAATGGTGTTTGATCAGGAACGCAATTCCTTAAATGACATGTAAATTCATAAAAGAGGCACGGTAGAGTAATGGATAGCGGCTCGGATTCAGGAATGGGCGAGCAGAGTTCGAATTCTAGTAGAACCCACTACATTCACTTACGTGCTAAGGAAAGGTTCCAATCCACTTCTTCTCCCCCTCCCCATGCGTAAATAGCAGGACTTGGATGGCAACTGATCAGAAAGAAATGGCAACCTACTGCGGGAAACAAATCTGCCTCGTCTGTCGAAAGATACACGATCACCTAAGCGTGTACAACGCATGGCACATGACTGACTG
Organism: Acanthosepion pharaonis; assembly: GCA_903632075.3. NCBI lineage: Eukaryota > Metazoa > Mollusca > Cephalopoda > Sepiida > Sepiidae > Acanthosepion > Acanthosepion pharaonis. The sequence goes on along the minus strand of CAHIKZ030001580.1, from coordinate 73,691 downwards.
AAATTCATAATTCTCTGTAATTTGTATCTTGCAGGGATATATATATATATATATATATATATATATATATATCCCCTGCAAGATACATACATACACGCACACACACACACACACACACACACATATATATATATATATATATATATATATATATATATATATATATATATGAAAGATATATATATAATATATATATATATAAGATATATAAAAAAAATATATAAAAGATATATATATAAAAGAGACGAACGGTTGACACTGCGACTTACGAAAGAAGTTCGCTACACAATCCAACCTTGAATACAGCGAACATACGTATATACGCCCAGTCCAAACTGTTCATATATGTTTATGTTTGTGAAACATCATTATTAAAGATGACAATTACTGTACAATATATTAAGCAATACACGGACAAGAATGTGATGATAGTCTGTTTTTGTTTACATCGATAATTTCCAAGCAACGATAAACACGTGCATATAAGACACTGGAAGCGAAAATCGTACCGCAGCTCATGACGTCACACATGACCACGCGAGAGTGAATTCGAGAAGTATTAAGTATGGAAAGACGTTAGTATAAACCAATGGTTTCTGTTACCAATTATAGACATTTAAGGATATTTGTAGAGATTCCATAGTTGATTTTGTTTAGGTTGGGTTTCAAATGTTTTATGTATATTGCTTCAAGGATTTTTAGTTTTTGTTTATTGTTTTCATGTTTAAGTATAATTGTCTATATTATTTAATGAAACATATGAATATATATATTTGTCTACAATCGAGATACATTTCTCGCTCACATATTTTCCACAATCTTCAATGAATTCTTGTCTATGTTCCGGTTTATCGTGACATGAAAAAATAACTCACCCACCTCCACCCTCTGAGTTTACTTTTCTATTTAGCGTACATATATATATTTAATCAAGATATACCCAAAAGTATATTTATAATTCTGACCGTATTTCTCCCTACCTTTGACTTCTGGAAAATAGGTAATACTTTATTTTTAAATTTCCTTAAAAATCATTTAATCACCAGTTACTTAAAATCGCCCGAAGTAGTACAACCATAGTATTGAAACATGAAAGCTTTTGTCTAGCGATTCCAACGTGTTTTTATTACAATCATTTAGTATATATATATATATATATATATATATATATATATATATATATATAAAAGACATTTTCATGTTTAACATTCTTTTTATAGATACAAGTATTTATGTAAATGCACTGTTTATAATAAACAGTATTAAATAACATTTACCGGCCTGAATGTTCGAGAAAGTTTCATAGAAAATATTCGTCCCTCGACAGGATTCCAACCTGTGTCCTATACGGAACCGTCATATAGCCTGACGTGCCTTATATATATATATATATATATATATATATATATATATATATATTTACGTGTTTCTGACTTCAGTCCACTGCTCTAGCCTACTAAAAGTAAAGAGTGAATAAATCATTAAATAATCATCAAATAAACTAGAATAATAAAAATGTAGGTGTAAAACAGACGGTACGAGATGATGCGTTGTGTTGCGTACAGGATTCGCAATCCAATTTTGTCTGTTTGTTCCAAACTGCAATTTCTATTTTTTTTTCTTTCTCACTGTATTATCTATAACTTAGTTGAAAGTGAACAACCGCTACCTTCCCTCTCACTTACCTCCCCTCAGCTGACGCTCCATTCGTCTCTTTTGATCTGACCAATTCGATTTCCGAAGACATTTTTACTCCAAAATCGATCCACGCGCAATACGCTCCCGCTAATTTGAAAGAAAGAAAGAAAGAAAAAACAACAAAAAAAAAAAAAAAAAAAAACAGAGAAAGCAACTTCTCCCATGAACATCCGGGTATTTGGATTCCAAATGGAATTGCCTATGATTTGCTGTCCCTAGTGTAATTAAATCTTGCCAGAAGCCTGTGGTTTCGATCTGTTCAACGACAAACCTATGCTTTGAGTATATTACGTTCGTTTTTTCGTTTTCACTGCTTTTAATAGGATTTTATTTAAAATTAAGAAATACCGTACTGTAATAATCCACATAATATCACGTTAACACAGTCTCGATACATAGATATATATATATATATATATATATATATATATATATATATATATATATAGAGAGAGAGAGAGAGAGAGAGATGATAGGTGCGTCTCGATTTTGAGTAAAATCACCGATTAACTGATCTTCAAAATGGGCAGCGCTGATATGGCTTTTTTAGTACTGCTCATGTTTTGATTTGCTTAGATTTATTTTTTATGGATTATCAACCCTTTAGGGGTTATTTGAATCAAAAATATAGTTTGAATTGTAAGATAAGTTATTTTTTTTTGCAAGTGAATATTTAATTTTTTCAATTTCATATAATTTTTTAAACATAATAATATTTTAATAGGAGTAGATAGGTCCGCCTATCGCCCGGTTAACACCCCTTCCCTATCTTTTGGATCGGAGCAGAGGTCTATCCCTTTTTTTCTCTGTTTAAGATCGGCTTTCCGGTTCCTTTTAAAGTATTTTCGTCCTTTTCACTTCTAGTATCTCTTTCCTTCTCAGTCGCGTTCTCACATTGTTTGGGGTGAAATGATTTTAAAAAGTCATACTATTTAACCCATGTATGGGGGAGGAGATGGATGAATACTTTTCTCAGTGGTATTTGTGAGTAAATCCATTACTTAATCCGCACATCCATTAATAGTGCTAGGGACTTATATTCTCTATATATATAAACACAAAAGAATATATATATATATATATATATATATATATATAGAGAGAGAGAGAGAGAGATGATAGGTGCGTGTCCATTTTGAGTAAAATCACCGATTAACTGATCTTCAAAAATGGGCAGCGCTGATATGGCTTTTAGTACTGCTCATGTTTTGATTTGCTTAGATTTATTTTTTATCGATTATCAACCCTTTAGGGGTTATTTTAATCAAAAATATAGTTTGAATTGTAAGATAAGTTATTTTTTTTTGCAAGTGAATATGGCAACGTTGGGCGCTCGCTTGCGGTACGTATTACAGTAATATTTTTAACTTTCATATGATGTTTTAGTCCACTAACTGATGAACATTCTTTTCCACACTCACTGCAAGTAGAAATGACGTATAACATGTAGGAAGTTACATCTTTCGGTATGTAGCCACTTTAATGATTTTTTTAGGCCTACTCTACTTAGATGGACGCGGCCACGCCTATTACAAGTTATATCAAACTCTGTGTAGAAGCGATGTGCTGGACGGGTGTCTGATCAGCCTATTAAAGGAAAAACTGTCCTTCATGAGCGCGAACTGACTAAAATTTGACGATGACATGTAAGATGTAAAGTATGGATCGGATGAAGTTGTCAAGACATACCCTGCGATTGTTTGCCTGGCCTTTCAACAGCTGTTGAACAAAAGCTCATCACTCGAAGTCCTCCCCTGATTTTTTTATCAAAACGTGATCGCGTAGGAGACAGAATCTACATTGGCACAATTGGTCGAAGACACTGACAGTATGTCTCCATTCTGGTCCCAAAGCTCAGCGGCTACCACTTATCTAACGAAACCTGCTAGCTTAAACTTCTTTATGATCGATTCTGTGTGGTGCACTGACTGTTTTCTACTGTCTGACTCACAGTGATGAACTCAGCTCACATTTCCTGCGTAGGAAGTTATCTTTGTCGTTGACTGTCTTGTTTTGAAAATCACCGTTCCAATGTGAGCTCTTTATTTGGGGATAAACGCTGGCGTCTAAACACTAGAGGCCTGCCTAGCATAAAGATCCAACCAGAGAGTAGTAATATTCACGTCCGTTCTCTCGTTCTCAAAACAACCACGAGTCCCTAATTTTGCAAGACTGCAATATTGCATATGAAAAGAAAATTAAAAACTGAAAGACAAGATAAATTAATTCTACAGATGTCTAAAAAAGACCGAAGAAACTAGAGCTCGAAACATTGCGTCACAAAATAAAACAAAAACAAAGTCGGTGAACACAATGGTTGTTCTTTTATCGTCTTTTGTATCAGGACCCTTCAGGATGTGGACGCCATGACTCTTCCTTCCCCTTGTTGAACTAAACAATGTTTGGCACCTTACGGTCCTTCCCTGTTCTTATTCCACCATCGATTTAAACAAACACGTTAGGTATGTTACTCGATGCTTTCCTCTGATCTTTTTTTATCTTCAGTACATCCCGTGAGTGTCAGCTTCTCCAAGTCAACTTTCCTCATTTTCCGTTGTACGCTCCGGTCTTATTCAGGTGATATACCTTGAAATTTCGAATCGAACCCTTTATTTCGTTCACTGCGGTAAATTGTTCTAGTTCTACGTGCCATGCCTTTTATGGATATATCAGTTTAAGTTATTTCTCTGCATTTACGCAACTCAACAAGTTTTTTGTTTACCTCTGTTGTGGCCAGGTATCGATCTCACAACTTTGTGGGTCAAGTCATTGGATTACTTCAACCAACACCTTTATCCATTGGACCATGTGTCCTTGGGGACACCAAAGACACATGTTTCTGGGGACAATATAAATAGTATAAATAGTTATAATGCATCATATCAGAAATATATACATATGCTGTTTTTATCACAACATTTCGGGAGTTGTGTCTTCTTCAGGTGATGGTCGATCCGTGGAATTTTCATGAAATTCCACAGATGTAGAAATATCAGCAGCCGACGGATTACGTTTAAAATTTGTAGTTGTAGACTCCTAGTTCTAGATCCAGGATTCTCCTATTGGCTTAAAGAATTGAGTTGTGAATTTGGTGACATAGTAATTGCTAATTTGGGGAGTGCCTACTTAGAATCAATCAGTGTAAAGGGGGGGGCGAGAAATAACTGAGCAGTACTAAATAAGAACAAACCGAGATTCCTTTGATATGGACAGCGAAACGAGAACAAACTACACCAGTGGATTAAGAAAGGGTTCAGATCAAAACTCTCTGAAGGTTGTACTTTTCTACAAGCATGTGATGAAGGTCGGAGGGTAAAATGTCCGAAATGGTGTGATAATAACAACAAAGATGAGGACAATAGTTCGAATATAAATAATATAAATTATGATAAGTCCCCATTCAAACAGAAATTATAAATTAATATTTAACAACAAAGATGAGGACAATAGTTCGAATATAAATAATATAAATTATGATAAGTCCCCATTCAAACAGAAATTATAAATTAATATTTAAATTTACAGTTCAGCCATCTCCTCACCAAAGGTAGCATTTGGGTTGGTAGTGGAAGAAATCCTTTTCCGTGCTAGCTAATTCCTTCAGCTAGAACGGAAATGGATTCTAAGGAATCAAATCAGAGGTCGTTTTGATTTCGCATGTCTTTGACTCTTCCACAAATGACTAGAATGGTGATGGTAAAAGAAAGTTTTATTCCCACGCTCTTGAATACAATAGTAGGAATAATATAAGGTGTCCATATAGTCTATTTACAAAAACATTTAAAAAAACGTATTACCAAAGGCATCGAACAGACAAATATGTGGAAATTGTGACAAAATGAGGAGTATAGATACTGAAGTTTTTTCAACGAATTTAATACACCTCTATATGGGCACCATTTGTTGCACGAAAAACATCCAGACAGCACTTAATTTCTCTTGACATATTCGCTGTAGCGTAGCCTCATCAATGGTGCCAATGGTATCAGTGATCATTGGCTTTAGATCAGTGATGTCCCGTACCTTTGTTTGATACGCGATATCGTTAACATAACCCTATTGAAAGAAGTTCTGTAGTTTAGCTGAATCTGTGTATCACTTTACTGAATTCGTTTTCTCTCCGCGTGCAGGCGGTTTGCTTACAGTATAAGTTCTGTATTATATCCTTCCCAAATAAACCAAGCATAACCAGCGGTTCCGGTAGTTGTGATGTACCTTGTCAAATGCATTTGTCGAATCTACAAAACATTGGTAAATGTTTCTGCATTTGACCGGCACATGGAAGAGAAAAAGGGCTCGACATTTTGTGTTTATGTCCAGCATAATCTTATGATATGTACGGAGATAGATCAGTAATTCTGTGGCCTAATGATAAAGGGTTGACGACAGGAAATACATATACAATGTATCTATAAAGTTTTTAAAAAGTTTTTTACAAAAGCAAATGAACAGACAAATATGTGGAAATTGTTACAAAATAAGAGGTAGACATTCGAGTTTTTTTTTTTTTAAACTAATTTAATCCATTTCTATATGAGAACCATTAGTTGCACGACGGTGCTCGATCTCTTGCCATGTTCGCTGTAGCGTAGCCTCATCAATGGTGCCAATGGTATCAGTGATCATTGGCTTTAGATCACTGATGTCCCGTATCTTTGATACACGATATCTTTAACATAACCCTATTGAAAGAAGTTCTGTAGTTTAGCTGAATCTGTGTATCCGATTTTTTTTCAATAAACCATGACACGCATTGGGCCTTTTCTTGAGGTGTAGCCATTTTTTAAAGGTTCATTTAACAGTACCTCTTTCATTAACAGGAAACCTGAAATACACAAATGAAACGTGATTAAAAACTCTGATAACTACTGAGTACATAGAACAAATCTGATTACGATATCTCGTCAATTTCCTTTGTAATATATTTTTTAATCTGTAGAGACTTTATACTTACCTCGTATTTCACACAATTATATGCATTTTTCAGCAATCTCTTACTTTTGTCAATGCACTTAATTCATTTGTGAAAAAATATATAGTCTCATCAATGGTGGAAATGACATCAGTGATTTTTTGCTTTAGATCAGCGATGCCCCGTAACTTTGTTTGATACACGATATCTTTAACATAACCTCATAAAGTCCAGGGGAATGATATCTGGGAAACAAGGGTCATCCTTTCCAACCCACCTCTCTGGAAATGTTTTATTAAGGAACCCACGAACATGCAGTCCCGAATGTGTTAGTGCATCATTTTGCTGGAAAATGAGGGCAATTGAATGTCATCTAATTGTGGCGCCACATCAATTGCTTTCGTAATATATATTTTTAAATTCTAAAGAGACTTTATAAACACCCTGTATATGGAATATTATAATCACCACATCTTACAAGGAAGTGCTGAAAAGTGCTCTGCCTGACGAAGATGGGAATTAAAATAATTAGGTTTGGTTATTTGTTAAGATTTCTCTAAGTAGAGTAAGACAAAGATTTTTCAGGTCTCCTTCGTATAACTTCGGAAAATATTCCCTTGCAAACTTTTGTTTAGGCCGTCACAGATGAAGAAGAAACTTAAAGCAACAGAAATGTCGTTCTACAGAAGGATGCTGAGAATTCCATGGACCAACCATGTGAAGTTGTAGAGAACATCTAAACAAAAAAAGGACACTTATACTTAACATCAGGAAGAGACTGCTGAAATTTCTATCACACATAATGAGGAAACAGGGTTTGGAAAATTCGATACACCCATACAGCTTGTAGATAAAAGAGAGAGAGAGAGAGAGAGAGAGAGAGAGAGAGAGAGAGAGAGAGCAACTCATAACCTACCTAGTGAGCTTGAGTAAATGGATAATGGAGTTGGGTTTAGGAGACATAACAAAAACACAAAATTTATTAAGAGCTACAAAGGACAGGAAATTGTGAAGAGTCATGGTAGCAAACGTCATGAAGGGACGTCGAACATAGAAGATGAAGAATTACTTGGCATATAGCATCAATAATAATAGAATAAGGAGCAGAAAGAAGAGGTAAACTAGCATAATCAAGTATGACTAAATATTGCTTCAGCGGTGATAAATCTCTCATGTGTTAGCACTTATTTCCGCCATCTATAAGTAGTTCTAAAACCCAATTATTAAAATGATCTATGCACAGAGGGACGAGCTCGGACATCGCCTTAACACCTGCTGTGGCGATTCTGTATTACAAGTCGTATGAAGACGCCTAATTGGATTGAGATTCTTTTTCATTTTCTTCTTTCTGCGCAAGCAATTTTCATTTACGAGGGAGGGCTGAAAAGCTCATAGGCTGAACTATGAAGGAGTGATAGTAGAGCTGTGAAATCTTGCATGTATGTATTAATTTCAACTCTTATTTACACAACTGTTCAAAAGTTTGAAACCGCCCCCGATATTAGCTTGGCATGAAGTTGATAGAAGAGTAAATAAAAAAAGAAAAATGAAAAATAGCTCTTTGAGTTATTGGAAAAAAGAATGGAATCAATAATCAAACTTATACTTTGAGACACTTTTGCAACGAATGCCAACAATTTATGCTGCAGTAATCAAGGCTAAAGGAAGATATTTTGAGGAGAGCAAAATTTAATCATAAAATGCTTTTTTTTATTTGTAATAATAAAATTTCTAATAAAATGATGTATCCCATTTTTAACTATGTATAATAATTTTCTTTAATTTAAAGTAAATAAACATAAATAATTTTGAGGCCAATTGAAAAACTCAAAATTTTGAATTATAGTATATATATATATATATATATATATATTTATGATGAAAAATTGAGGACAATTTGAAATATCAAATATATATATAAATAAATAAATACTTTCATAAAATAAAACATTATAATTTTCAATTTGAAACTTTTTTCTATATATATATATATATATATATATATATATATATATATATATATATATGAGTTTTATTGAGTAATATAGATATATATTATTTTTTATAATGATCCTTAACCGTTCTCTAATAAGTTTCTTGATGTCAAGATGAAATCCATCAAGGAAGGTGGTGTAATTTTTCCAATAGTCTGTTCGATCCTCTCTGAATGCCCCATAATTTCGGCCTCGTGCAACATCTAAGGTACACTCAGAAAATCATTCTGGGCACCTCGACGTTGTACAATGTTTAGCAAACTTGTCTCGCTAGATCAATTATGACTGAGTAATGAGTTCGATCCTCACTCCTTTAACTCGGCTTTGTGCCACAACTAAGCTACACTTTGAAAATCACAATATATAAGCTGCGCTTAGAAAATCACCATAGATTAAAATAGATGTATAGTTTCCAGCAGTTCTTTTAGCCCTCTGTTTTACAGTAGCATTGGTCTCTCTCTCTCCGAATCATGCTGGTGTTGACTTTGTATTCATTTTGAAACAAGATCAAAGAAGCCAGATTCTACTCCGGGCAACCGAATGCAGAATCAGGTCACCTCACAGTTGCACGTTGCTTTGCAAGAGTGAGAAATAGCTACATGACAGATATATAAACTCCACGTCAGAAAGCAGTTGGTCAGTCTTTTACAGATCGTAGACAATAATGTAAGGCCTACGTTTTGAATTTGAGTGCGCTTTTTCATGCTGGCCAGAGAGTTCCATAAGCGAGTTCCATCACCGACACGTGCGATAGAAGAACCTGTTAGCATAGAACTTACGGTTACATCTAGGTTACACGGGGCATTACGCCAATCTACTGCTGCGTTTAAATACATAAACTACTATAGAGGAAAGTTAATCAGAACAATTACTCTGAAAATATTTATAGAAAAGGTACAAGGTACGTTGCGGTGGTGGGAAAGTATCAAACCGAGGTGCCAAGTCAGGACCAATAATACTGCGGTTCTTCTTTTGATTTTATCAAAAATCTCTAAATATATAGCAGCGGTATCTTATAAGATGGAGTAGAAATATTCAAAGTAACAACGAATGAGAGACTTATAAATATGTATTTTTTTAAACTATAGTGCAATTCGTGCACATATAGGTCAACACGTTACAATTAACCAAAATAATATTAACATAAGATAAATTTTAATAGATAACGCCAAAATATTACATAGGACTCAATACAAAGAAATATTCAAAATTCTGGAATTGTGGCTGCTATGTATTACAGCATAAATTGGTAGCAGCCAAAATCAAACAGTGTACCTTTCTCCATAGGATTGCATATTGAAGTGTGTATGAAAAAATGCACATATAAATTTAGTCTGATATTTGTAAATGATGTCATGTCTAAGTGATCAGAATTGATTCCAACGGGCTTAGAAACGCCGGAATTTGCCGGAAGTTACTTAATACGCATTTCTACCAACACTCAAAACTAATAAACTTGATAACGTCTGTAGTAATAGCCAAAAGTACTTGGATGGATCCAATAAATATGGATTCAAAAAATGTATGGGTACAATAGTCGCTCTCACACAGACCTGCCGTCGCTTCCCTCTGTCTTTTTTTACAAATACTTTCACGGTAACAGCTCCGACGAACTACTATCACTGCTTCCCAAACTGCATGAATTTAAACGTGCGACTGAGTTGGCATCTCAGTCCCACCCTTTCACTGTCGATACGGTTAAATGTAGTCGTCTCTTCTACTCCAATAGCTTCATGTCTCGCACTTCACGTCTGTGGAACTCCTTTCCTAATACTTGCTTACCTGATACCTATAATCTTCAATTATTCAAATGTAATGTCAATCGACATCTCCAGATGCCTTGATCTAATTCTCCGTCCTTCTCTTCACCCTTTCCTATATCACACCTCTTTACTCTTGCTCCCACTCTCTGTAACCCCTTGCGTGCTAGGGGAACTCCCGCATTGCTTAGGATAAAATGCTTAAAAAAAAAGTTCTGATATAAATAACTTCGTCGGAAGTTAGGAAAACTGAATAAAACTTTCTACAGACAGGCTTCATCAGTATTGTTTATGTATACACACACACACACACACACACACATATTATATATATATATATATATATATATATATATATATATATATATATGTGTGTGTGTGTGTGTGTGTGTGTGTGTGTGTGTGGAGAAATTACTGTTAAAAAGTGTGGAAAAATTCGATAGATTTAAGTAATATTACTAAAGCTCAAAATTGGAGCCTATCATTTGCAGAAAAATGAGTCAATTTTAAGCTTTAGTTCTCCCCCCCCCAACCCCCGATATGGGTAAATGGCAGAACAGATTGGGTTCTATAGCTTTGGATGGCAACTGGTCTACCGCAGAAATAAATTGCAACCTACTGCGAGAAAAGAATCTGCCTCGTCAGTCATGTATTGAAAGATGCATGATCACCTAAGCGCGTATCACGCATGGCACATAACTGACTGACTGAATCTTACTTAAATCTACTGAATTTCCCACAATTTTTAACGGGATTTCACAAATACACCCCCACTTCGTGGATCGGTATACGTATATTAAAAAGGTGTAATTGTAGAAAATTATTTATTTGATGAAAATTAATGCAATGTTGTAGAGGACCCGGTAGCATGCAGTGCTGGTCTAGGAAAAGGTGGCCTTGTGCCACTACTTACGACTACCGAATTCACTAACAAAGTAAAAATAATAAATGTGCGATTTTTAGTGAGGAAAAAGGGTCATTTAACGAATGCATAAAAATAGTAAAATATAGATAGCCAGGAGGAAACGACAAAACGAGTCTGATGGAAGACAAATATAGAACTTTATTTTAATAACAAATATTTGGTCTCACCCAGTGGGGACCATCAGAAAAGCAAAGGCTGTTCTTAGCCAGTAGGTAAATTGTATAGTGTAGTGTTAAAGTTCCGCGCCAAAACGAAAAATCAAAATGGCTAAGGCGAGAAAAGTTTCTTCAGAATGAAAGTTCTGGAAAATAGTCTTTTTGTACAAAAGGTGTAAGGATACACAACAAGGAAAAATACTCACTACGAGGTTTAATAATGTGTGTGTAATGTAATCTTTTTTTTTTAACTGGTTCTTAAAGGTTAGAATTCAAAAGAGGTGTATGAAAAGTTCATCAATCTTTTTGTGAAGAAAAACTCTACGTTCTCTGGTAGTGAACGGAGGAAAGATCGAACAAGTTTTTCGCATCAAGACGAGGAGCTAGTCTTGGAAAAGTGTGATGACGACCGTGTCGTAGACTCTGGTAGAAAATGGAGGAAGGTTCAAACATGCTGTTCGCATCAAGACGAGGAATTAGTCTTGGAAAAGTGTGGTGACGACAGTGTCGTAGACTCTGGTGGAAAATGGAGGTAAGTTCAAACAAGTTGTTTGAAGAAAAGTTGTAATCACACGACATGTTGAAATTTTGATTAGTTAAGATATTCCGGTCCGCGTATGGGTTAGGGGCACAGAATAAATGAGTCGACCTTCTAGCTTGATAATCAGGTTACGACTAACTTGAAAAGCGAAGTTTGTCAGTGACGTCAGAGAAATGCGTAGGAAAACTTCAAATTCTGTTCTAGACGGTATCAGGAGCAGCCAGCAACCTTGTCGGCAACAAACAGGCCGGTTTACTGCTATGTCTAGCCGAAAGTGAAAGGAAGGGGTGCAATACGCGCACGCGCAAAAGGATGGAATCCATGCACGATTCCACAATGTATAGAACTATATAATAATGATAATTAAATAAAGACGTAGTTCTTGAATTTTTGTTTATGTAAATGTCTCTTTTTTACATGTAGAAAATGAAAGTTACGTATCTGTATTTATAGTATTAGTTTTATTAGTCGGAAGTTATCCAAGTATATATATATATATATATATATATTTATATATATATATATCTATATAATGTATGTATGTATGTATGTATGTATGTATGTATGTGTGTGTGTGTGTGTAAGTGTATGGAGCATAGACTGAGGAATCGAAGAGCTGAGTTCAAATTCCAATCAAGTTTATTTGATTGACTTACGTGCTAACACCCTTGAGAAAAGCATGAAGCTATCTATCCCTAATCAGTTATGGGTTAATAACAGAACAGACCGTACACTATCGTCGTGCTTGTTTCAGCAACTATATTTTACAATGTCTCTTTGTGTTTTATTATTATTATTATTATTATTATTTACTTTGGTTTCTGTTCTTTACTCATTTCCATCCGATCCTAACCAGAGATCTAAGGTTAGTAATCACATTTTAACATTTTCACTGAACATTTAACAAAACATTTAACAAAAAATAAAAAAAAATAAAAAATAAAAAGTACAGACATTTTACATTAGTAAAGCCCTTCTTAAGTTTTGAGCAGTACTTGTGAATAACTTTTTGGATCTCATTAAGACATGGACGACCAGGAATCCCTTTTAATGAGTCTATCAGAATCTTTTCCTCTCAAACCGAGATATCCAGTCACAACTGGAATTATTATCTTTATGTACCACATTTTCGAGATTTCCATTTCAAGATATAGGTTTTTAGATCTTCAAGTATACCTTAAAATTTGCAGGAATTGCCACGCCAAAGTGCTTTCTTTTTTTCTTTCTTTTTCTTTAGCCTGGTCGATTAGATTTGATTGTTCTGTCTGTAAGGACCCATAAAATTGTTACAGGTGCTATCTCTGTAATCAAGTTCTGGTGACATTCATACCGGTTTCTTGCAGTTTCCTCCCCGTAAAAGTTGCATTTTCCACTGCTTATATTGTCCCACTCTGTCATACCGAGTTTTATATTCAGTTGGTGCTAACACTGTGATCAAATATTTCTGGATATTTATCACAATTTCAACACAATTTTTCAGTATGTGTGCCTGGTAATTTCTAGTTAGCAAGCATTATTATTATTATTATTATTATTATTATTATTATTATTATTATCATAAGAATTATATTTTAATTTCTACTATGGTCAAACTATTTAACAAGTCTGCCGAACGAACTAAGGCTTGTAGTGGTGTGTTGTTATGGCTACATTTCATAATTTTGTTTTATAACTACGATAACATCATTAACGTTACATGGACAAAG